>JABFFJ010000206.1:0-44300 GCA_013623715.1 Fusarium verrucosum
TTCGCCCAAAACCTCAACCTCCCCGGCGTCCTCGCCATTTCCGTCCGCGGCACATCCGTCCTCCCCGCTGCACTTCTCGGCAGCGACACACCAGGTTATCACTTCGGTGATGATCTCACTATAGATCCCAGCACGGGAGACATCGCGGATGATTCGGGCTTTGAGAAGGCGAGAAAGTTGGTCATGGAGAAATTAATCGGGGAGGTTCTAATTGAGAAGTGTGGGTGGGAGATGAGAGATGTTATGTTCTTTGGGTTTGGGCAGGGCGGTTCTCTTGCTCTTGGTCTTGCGGCCTCTCTTGACAAGACACCTCGTGTTACAGATGTATCAGAGGGTGAGAGCTCAACACCGGGTAACAAAGCCTTCAAAGGTGCTGTTTCTCTTGGTGGACCACTGCCGCAATCTATGGTCTCTACAGTCACAAGTCGCAGCAAGAGCCGTACAAGCGTGCTGATATGCCAGCTTTATGACGACGCCGTGGACGCAGTGAAGCGAGAGTTTGAGGATGTCAAGGTTGTGCAGTGGAAGAGACGCGAGGTTAGCATGCCGATGAACAGAGACGAGGTGCTGCCTTTGATGCAATTCTTTGCGGATAAGCTTAAAAATGAATGGTAGTTCACATTACGGCGAAACAGGAAGAGTTGTTTATAGGGGGTATCATTAATGCATTCATATCCAACTCCAATATTACAGAGCTTAAGCAAATCCCGGCCTTTCGTCTCGACAACCCGTTTGAAGCATCTCAGCTAGTATATCCCACTTCGCCGACTGCACATCACTTGTAGCTCTGGCAACACTGTGCAGTCCACCGCATACAAAACGCAAGTGTCTATCGAAATCAGCCTTGATCTCTTTCAAAATAGTCATAAACGGCTTTTCCATCTTCAAAGTCCTTGATTCATCTCTATCCGCATTGTCCTCTTCATCGCTGCTATCAACGACATACTTGGACTTCAACCCAGGTGTTCCGGGCGTGGGCGATAGGTTTCTAGTTTTAAGACGAGAGAACTGCTGTATCCGCTCTGTTTCCTTTGTCACGTTGACAGTCTGTGCCTGTTCGAGCCGGATGGCTAGGTCGAGCATATCAAGAAAGCATTCTCTTATAGGCGTCAGTCTGCTCCCAAGACACGCCTCATCAACAACTTGCTTCAAAAACGCAGCATGGACTGATATCATGGCATCAACATCATGGGCGTCTTGCATATTCTGTCTCATCTTGGCACAATTGGGCGCCAGGACCAGTGTCGCAAGATAAGTCTGGAGAGTAGTACAGAACCAGAGGAGGTTATTCCGCAAAGAATAGTAAAGCGCCTGCTCATCCCAATTCTCATTGTCGGCCCAGTGACTATCGAGGATCTTTCGTTTTTGTAGAATGTACAATGCCCTCTTTAGCTGCAAGAGCAGCACAAAAATAGCATCGTACTGAGCATTACTGTCTTGCGATAGAATCATACGGATAGGCCAGGCCAACCGATAGTTGACTCTTGTACTGGGTAGAGCCGCCTTGACAGAGTCTCGAGCTTTGAGGACCGGTATCCGTAGCCCTGTGGTGTTGATGAAGATAGAAACTCTCGTCGTATCCACCAGAGTCGTGAATGCCTCCTGTGCAACACTCGTGAGGCTGTAGCGATTATGCCAGTTGGGATCTAAAGTATCCAGCTTTCCAAAGAGACTGCTAGTCCAAGCTTCTGTCGCGGCTCCATCAGACATAAAGTACAGGCGCTCCATGGCCTCAAGGGCAGACCACAGTCCGCATTCTTGAAAGAGTGTATTTCTCAGTGTTGTAGAAGTCGTGTTATATTTGGTCTGTATCCATGCATCAAACGCAGCGTCGAAGAGCTCCGAGAAGGGCGCAAGCTCAAGCCCTTTAGGACAGAGAGTTTCATAGTGAAGAGGAGGCTCTTGAATCGACCACTCAGAGCCTGAAGAGACCCATCGACCCAGCCGCTTCAGGATAACAATATTCTTGCCAGCGTTGAAGATCTTGGCGGCGGCTGGTTGAAGAAAGTTGGGTGCGTGTAACTTCCCATCGGCTGTTCGACGCAGCCTGAACTGTTCACCCCAGATCTTGCTGGGTGATACTTGACTCGGAGCTTGTGACACGAAAAAGATCTTGTCTCCGGGAATCAGCTTGCCCTCCTCCATCCAGAGACGAATAGGACGAAGATAGACATTAAAGCATTCAACGAAAATGCGTGCCAGGAACTCATAGACACCCAGCTTCCCGGATAACTGCGCCATGCTTGCATCGTCGAAGAGAAGCTCAAGATACCGAAATGTACCTTGGTTCGGCACATTTTGTATCTGAGCGATGATGCTTGAAAGCGAGTATAGTGGTTCAAGCGAAGTAGCCAACTCGCCCTTGACCGCGAGTAAACTGACAACCACGTTATTCTCTGGAGAAACGAGCCGTGACTCTATACTCGTCGACTTTCTATCCAGATCGCTAAGTCGCTTGGCCACAGTATCCTGAAGGACCTGGATATGCGATGCTCGCTGTGGCTTATTGACGAAATCTCGTAGAATAGCCAACTGTCTGCCCGCCTCAGAAAAGTAGCCCAGAAGAGCTTTGTGAGTATCCCATTTTAGATGCGCCATCTGAAACGCCGGGTTAACAACGCCATTGGGTCCGAAAAAGGTCGTTTCTAGTCCTTGTAGCATGAATAAGACTTCTCGTACAATGTGGAATTCTGTAACGGGGACCTTGCGCGCGTGACCTGATGCGTCGGTCGACTTTTCAGTTCGCCATTCTTGCGCTTCTCGAATCTCGTTGAGTTGGGCGATATCCTCAGGATGGATAATCAAGTCTTCAGCTGTTCTTCCAATCGCTGGTACCTCGGAAGGATCAGTACTAGCCTCTGAGTCGCTCTTCAAGTCATCTTCATAGATCTCATCATCTGAACTGTCGGTATATTTGATCGTATTCCATATCGCTTCATCGTCGTCCCATCCGTCTTCCTTTGCGATGTCCTCCCAGCGCAATTCAAGTTCTGCATCGCTAGGTCCTGTTTTCAGCGCATCTAGATCGCTCAGCTTCGCGTGATATGTCGGTTGGTCTGATAGCTCTAATATTAAATAGAGAACTTCGGGGTGGAAATTCGAGTGTATTTGGAGGAGCTGCTCGCGGCGTTCGACGAGGGCATCAGCAAGGGCGTCTCGGCCATTGACACGGAATCGTTCTTCTAGGCCATCGAGTTGATGTTCGACTTCGAATTGGTTCGTTCGTAAATAAGGATGCGACTTTAGTTTTTGTAAGGCAGCGTTGTGCTGGGTCTTGAATCGAGGGTTTGTCTAGGTGATGATCATGAGTAGGTAGTTCGAAAGTTGTTATGATTAGACATCATACCTCGGCTGATGAGCCAGTAACAGCCTCAACGAGCTCTCCAGTGAGAGCGCCCAGCCTTGCAGCAAATGCCATGATCGTCTCTCATGTCTTGGGCATGATCATGTTAAATGGCGGCTGTATCATGACTGTTCTTTAATTATTTGGTGGGGTTTCAGTGGTCGATGGCGCGTCTGTCGCGTCAAAGGGACCAAGCTCCACTGTAGCGATAGGTCTTATCTGGGCTGATTGGCTCGTATGCCGTGACATCCATCAACTTCAATTGTTCGACACCCCTTTCATTATCTATCCCTCGAGCTTAAACAATTCTTCCGGGCAATGAAGAGACAATTTCCTATCAAGCGATAAAGTACATCTTGTTATCCCACAGAACATTAATTTCTTCCTCTCTCATGGATACTTAGGCCCCGTTTTTCCTTCTCTCTTTTTTGGCCCTGGTATTGATATTTGCGTCAACAACAATGACGGTTGCGCGGCCTGTTCGGGCGTTGATCGCCGGCGGATGCATTCTCTGGTGTTTCTTTCTATGGCAAATGTTTGCTCCCTCGTGGTCTTTGAGAGGCCCCGGCGATCGCTACTCAAATTTTGAACGGGATCCCATGTTAGATCGTGAGTCGCAAAGCGCATAATGCTACTTGTTGCTAACAGATATCCAGCCACGGACGAACCAGAAGGAGTACTACATCGCATAAGTCCAGGATATGCACCCGATGCGAAAAAGACGGACCGTATCGATGCTACGCTATTGGCGCTCGTGAGGAACGAGGAGGTGGATGCTATGGTTATGTCGATGCGCGACCTTGAGAGAACATGGAATTCCAAGTTCAATTACCCTTGGACATTCTTCAATGATAAGCCCTTTACGGAAGAGTTCAAGAGGAAGACGAGCGCAGCGACGAAAGCAAAGTGCAACTACGGTAGGTTCTTATCTAGGAGCAGGAGGAAATATACTGATTCTGTGACCAGAAATCATCCCCAAGGAACACTGGGAAATGCCCTCCTGGATCGACGAAGATCTTTTTCAAGAATCCGCAAAGATCCTCGAAAAGAGCGGTGTTCAATACGCAAGCAAGATATCATACCACCAAATGTGTCGATGGAACAGCGGTCTCTTTTACAAACACCCGGCCCTGAAGGATATTCGCTACTACTGGCGCGTCGAACCCAACGTACACTTCTTCTGCGATGTTGACTACGATGTCTTTCGCTACATGCACGACAACAACAAGACGTACGGCTTTACCATCAATCTCTACGACGATCCCAAGACGCTGCCTTCGCTGTGGCCAGAAACTGTAAAGTTCCTCGCTGAGCATCCGAATGCTATCCATGAGAACAGTGCCGTTGCCTGGGTCACCGATGACCTTCGCCGGCCATTGACGAATCAAAAGGCTCAGGGGTATTCGACATGCCATTTCTGGAGTAATTTTGAGATTGCAGATATGGAATTTTGGAGGAGCAAGACTTATGAAGACTACTTTAATCACCTCGATCGTGCGGGCGGTTTCTTCTATGAACGATGGGGTGATGCCCCTGTTCATAGTATTGCTCTTGGACTATTTGAAGATCAGAGCAAGATCCATTGGTTCGTGTCTCCCTCCCCTCCAAGATACAGTTGACTAACAAACCACCAGGTTCCGCGATATTGGATATCAGCATATCCCCTTTTTCAACTGTCCCAACTCACCAAAGTGCAAGAACTGTGTCACCGGCCGTCTCACCGACGGTGAAGCCTGGCTGCATCGAGAAGATTGTCGACCCAACTGGTTCAAGTACGCCGGTATGGGCTAAACCAGCGTTTATCTCCTACCACATGACGAAGACTTTTGATGTATAGAAAGGGGTTTAGAGTTTGGAATTTCTGGCAATTTAGGATCGCGATTTGGCGCTGGTGGAAAGCTGCTTATTCCAAACAAGCTGTTTGGAGTCTCATGATGGACAGGATCTTGTCTATGTACGAATTGGAAAACGCCTTTGATGATGATGCAGAAATGTTTCGAGAATAGACAAGTAATAGTACTTTCTTGTGCCTCACTTCTGAGTGATGGGTATCTATAAAGCTCCGTAGACCGTCACCACGCCTGATGTGCCACCGACACAAAACTGATCCCCCCAGCCATCTTCCCTCCACGCCATACAGCTCACTACATTACTCCTCAACTTCTCCTTTCCATCCCGACCAACAGCTTTTTTCTTCGGTTCAAAGCCCTGCGGCCCCCAAGGAACCATCACCTTGGCCGCCAACTTCCCCGACAACAAGTCCCAAGCCCATATTCTTCCTAGTCCATTGGGTGCATTCTCACCAGCCATGGCATCGCCGACCATGACATACTTTTCCTTCCCGCCCAGAAGCGCCTGCAGCTTGACATCGTCGTTCTTCCACGCTGGGTCGGTGTAGGCTCGCAGACAGGAACCACTGTCACGATCCATCAGACGGAGCTTGTTGTCCAGGCTTCCGACTAGCATGGCGCGTCCATCGCGTGTGAGACTGAGACTCGTGACAGGTGCGCCGATTACATCGGTTGTGACTTTTCCCATGCGAATATCGTAGCTGCGAACTCGACCGTCAACGCTTCCCGCGAGCACTTCGGGTCCGCGGACTGCGAGACAAGTCACAGCATCGCTAGCATCGTCAAGAACCTGTATAGGTTTAAAGCTATTGCTCTTCGTATCCCACAGTCTCACCGTGGTGTCAAAACCTCCACTCACGATAATCGAATCACCATCACCCGCGAAGCTTACACAGTTAATACGAGCAGTGTGCCCATGAACATTACCCCCAAAACGCTTCGTCGTAACAGCGGTGCTCACATCCCAGAGAAACACGCTGCGATCACCGCCAGCTGATACGAAGCGTTCGTTATCAGCTGCGACAGAGAGACTTAGGACCTCGTAGCCGTGGGCAGCATAGGTCTGAATCAGACGACCCTGAGTGACGACGCTTTGACGATCCTCGCCTGGAGCAGAGGTGCCAGGGAACGGGTTGTAGAGGCGGATAGATCGGTCCGCGGATCCGGTGAGGATGTAGGTACCTGGAGAGGCGGAGTATGCAAGGGCGTGGACCGGGCCTTTGTATGTTAGTTAGGGTCAGCACGGGATGTACCTTGAGTTGGTAAGGTAAGGTCATGATATGACATGATATAGATACGCCACGCCTGAAGCTGAGGGCATCAAGATGAGAGAGGGTGAGACGGAAAGGAAGGGAAAGGAGGTGCTAACCATTTGCGCCCAGGAGGTGAGCAGAAGGCTTATCGGGAAAACCCATATCAAGATATTATCATGTCCATTATCTCAAATCATGACTTGTATTTTGAGAGGGACAAATCAAATAGAGCCCCGAGCGATGAAAGAAGCTCTGACGTTTCTGCGGCAGAGCTTGTTTCCATGTTATTACCTAATCAAGCTAGTTGCATACCTGTATAAGCATGTTATTCACACTCCCCTCCTCACTCAGCCGTTATGAATTATATGTACGAAAAATAGCCTCTGCAGTGTAACCTACAGGACAGATGCAGAATTCATGATGTACATACCTACGTACATGGAGGCCATGTGAGGTTATTCAAAAAAGCAAGTACCCCATATGCCGTGCGAGTAATCGAATTGCTACGTGTCATATCGGCTTCACGGACTTTATCCAACTGCCATCATCTTACGATCGTAAATCATCCCCAATATTAGAAACGTCTTTTATAGAAGTTGACCCGAGAAATATATCCCAATATGTATAACCCACTCCGTAGCTAGGATTCCCTTCCTTTACAAAGACCAACATACATAACTACTTCTCACCCACATCCGCTAACCAACCATTCCTTCGCCAAGATATCGCCGGCTATAACTACGCGTGGGGCAGCCGCTCACCCCGTGATCAACTGGATTCGCTCGCATACGAGGCTCTGTTCGGTTGAAGGATGAGGAAAATATCCTTGCGAGATACGAGAGCCAGCGCTTAATGACGCTGCGCCTTTCTTGATCCATATATTTGCCACGGAGGAACAGGAGCCCGGTAATGTGAGGGAGATCAAGGACTTTCAAAACAAGGAACTTGCCCGTAAACTGTGGGAACGATAATGGGTATGAGGTTATCTGTAACGTGCAAGAAAGAGTACCTAGTCACAAGGTTAGAATCACACTGCAGAATACACTGCAGATCAAACATGGCATTTATCCATGAAACTTTCCTTGGCCATCGTTACAAGTGCTTCAAATCTACAATGTCTCAACCTGTAACAACCACATGCGAGGAGAATCACGTCAGTCACAATTACTTCACGTGGTAGGCACTGGATATCATGTTGTCTTCAAGCCCAACAAAACGTTGGGCGTCAATCGTATTTAACAGACTTGTTGTGGCCCTGGTGCCTTCGATGCTGGTCATATACGTGCCTTTCTGGCTCAAGAACGCTCAGCCCAGTCAAGGTAGAACCTCGAAGGGCAAAACGCCAGAACTCCTTTCCGTGTATGTGTAAGGTGATGTATATCATACAATATGAAAATGGGACAAAAAAATAATACAAGTCCCGCTGTCCAAAAGAGAAAAAAACAAGAGACAGGTCAGTCAATCGACTGCCTGCCATCGCGTATGCGTATGCTATGTATAACTCCACATGCTCCGATTCTGATGCCAGAACACCATGCCTGCTGCGCCGTAAAATGCAGGAAAATGCAGATGATATCAAAACAAAAAACAGTCCAAATCATCGTCGTGTGGCCAGTGCCATGCTAGGTATCCAATGCAATCAATCCGTGTATGTATCAAATCAGTGTAGAGTAAACAATGTCCATATCCCTGGGATATAGCTTCTCCATCGGGTGGTTAATCTGCCATCGAAGAATCTTCTCCTCTTCGCGTCCTTCAGAACTGTAAAAGACGCGGTAGCCCTCAATTGGGCTAACCGATTGGCTCCCCCGGTCTCGAATGCGATGCAGCATTCCGAGGCGTCCGTCAATCGCCTCCTGTGCACTTCGTACGTTATCCCAAATGGCAAACATTGCCTGGATAACGCCTTGAACCATGTGCACATTCTCGATAATATCGCCCAAGTGGGATAGGCGACCGCTCGCTGTGAAAACATCAACAGCTTCTGTCAGCACCATCGCCAGGACGGGTGCAGGGGCACTCAGGACTGTCTGGCCCCCGCGGTGAAGTCGCACAAGTGCCTTGGCCATGTCCAAGACCTGTGTTGCGTGCTCATAGCATGTCTGTATGTTGAGTGATGCAGTCTGGGGCGAAGAACGTCCTGGTGCAAAAGTATAGCGGCTGAGCTTAATCATGGCGTGGTTGTATAGAAGATGCATAGTCAAGAAAGGTCCCAGCTCTCCTGCCAGCGCAGCAGACTCAAGGTTTGAAGCTGTAAAGGCCAGGCGGGGAGGCAAAGAACTGCGCCAATCCTGGATGCGCTTCAGGATCCTCTGGGATGATTCAAACTCTGTCTCCATCAAGTTCGCACGTCGAGCCATTCTGTAAATTCGGCACACATCCTTGGACCAGATGTGGACCATCTCAACCAGATACGCTGAGATTCCGAACTCACGATCATGCATCGTAGTAATGGTCGAGACGTATGGATTGAAGATTGGAGCAAATGCCTCCAGCTCGCGCTCAAAGCTGTTGCAGTCTGCAGGTAAGCGGGTATAAACATCTTCGGCGTTGATCATGGCTAGGTGGTCAGGGAAGCGGCCATCAAGTCGCTCCAGCATGAAAACAGACCAGAAAGTCCTTCTCCTGGATTCGCAGTATCCTACCTTGTTCATTCCGAATGGGAATGTCACAAGGCCAGCTTCCTTTGATTCCTCAAACTCGACATTGAGCTGAAGGCAAGCTGCTGTTGCCACTGCTGCGGAGACCATCTCTGTGGCCTCGGATGAGCGAGAGATTGAGATGTAGTAAAGTGCGAGCAGAATCCTAGTCTGAACCAACTGGATACAGTTGACTGTTGTGGATTTCTGGGCATAGCGTGCAACAGATGCATATTCGTAGGCAATGGCCTTCGGTCCGCCAGATAGAGCAACTCCGACAGCAAGGATACTGTACAGAATCATCAGGTCCTCGGGTGACTTGCGGTGTCCTGGGTTCAGAACCCAAGCCTTGAAGAGGTTCTCTGGGATGAAGCGCACAATCATGGTGCTGTCAAGGTGAACAAAGAAGTGAGAGATGACGCTGCGAATAGACTGAGGATCAGAAAGTGAAGGGTCAGTTCGCCAAGCTTGACTGAGCACGTCCTCAGAAATCCGAGGAAGCTCAATAACAGGAGGTTGAATAGGCACCAGAGGTCTCGGGGCTTCGATGGACGGCACTGCATGCGCTGGCTCACCCATCGAGACGTAACTATCATAGCCCGATCGAAGCCTCTTGTGGGAGCCTGTTTCCGGAGACTGTGGTCGCATAGTGGTTCGCGGCGACACGGGTGAGCCGTTCTCGCTCTCTGTCAGTCTTGTTGGTCCGCCCAATGTTCGGACTTCGTCGAGCTCAGCCGGTGGTGTCGAAGGTGATGTGTTGTGCCCTCCTCGGGGTCTAAAGAAGTGTTAAGAAAATCAGAAATATCAAACCGAATTTACTACAGGCAGCACTTACGCATTCTTGAACTTGCATACTCTGCCAAACTTCTCGCACTGAACACAGCGGGGATAGTCGGGGTCGCATTTGATCTTCTTCTCGCGACATGTTACACAAGCAATCGCAAGTCGTTTTCTGGGCTTGCCAGCCTTGGTGACACCCCAGTGGGCATTTACTGCCTCTCCATCGATCACCGTCTTGCAATGGCTGCCGTCGTCGTAGAAATAGCACATTCCCTCCCCGGGCACTTCAGTAGCCCTTACAAAGCGAGGCAAGAAATGCGTTCCTGTCCAAATCTTAGGACCCAGTCCATCCTTCGAGGTAACACCCTCAGTCGCCGTGGTGCTCGGCGTTGGTGGTGGAATTGGAGCCCCTTGTGAAGGCCTTGGTTCGTTGTAAGCGGGGGCCAAACGTTCCTTGGGGCTTGGAAAGTGAAGTCGAAACTGGTCCTGGGGTGGCCGAAAAGAGCCGTCTCGAGATCCTAGAGAGTACTCGGAACGGCTTTCCTGATGAGAAGACCATCGGCCAGATTGCCCTTCAGCGACTGACTCTTGGCGGGCATGCTCGACTTCACGGAACCTAGGCGAGACTGAGCCAGAGTAAGACCGCCTGAGACCATTTGGTGGATGTCGGTCTCCTTCGAACTTGTTGTCGTAGGTCCGTGGTTGCGATAACGAAGGCGACAATGTGGGTGGGAAGTAGGATGTTGAGTGATGCCTGTCACCAGATGGTCCACGAGTGCGATCCAAGGGAGAGGTGGCAGAAAAAGAATTGTTTTGTTCTGAAAGAGGCGAGTGTGCTGGTCGACCAGCTGGCGGAGGTCCAAAGATACTACTTAATGAAGGAAGCTGTTGTCTAGGAGCAGCTTGTGTGGCTGACTCTGACCTTGTGTGCTCTCCATTCATCTTCTGATCCGCAGGCATGTCTGTTGTCAGAGACTTATCATAGTTGTTCATTGATGGTGAAGTAGGCGCAGGCGAGATCCAAGATCGATCCGCAGATTGTGAGTTAGTAGTGTAGGACGATGCGCCTGGGCTCGTCGATTCGGGAGGGGTATTTGGGAAAACCAAACGAGGATGAGAATCTATGCTAGGTAAGACACCCATTGAGAGAGAACTGCTCGATATGGCTCGAGTGGCAGCAAAAAAGCATTACTGAAGCTGAGTGAATAAGTAACACTGTCGTTCGTGGAGGAAGAAACTCGCTCGGTGTTGATCAATGCAAACCAACAGCAGCAGCACCGAACGTTCGGTGGAGGGGGAGGTCAGCAATTATCTATCCCCCTCGGATCGGATACAACAATTATTATTACACCAGCGGCGCGGCTCTTTTTTGGGGCCAGTGTTGCTAAGACAGACAGGCCACCGTAAAAGACGCGGTGGTACCCTAATACGGATAGTTCAAGACCAGGAACAAGCTGGTCTGGGAAGGGAAAGGAGGGGATGTACCAATCCTAACACGACCCAAGCTGTCGGGAAGGTTGGGCGTGATGGTTCAAAACTAGGAGAAGAATGCCACAAGCAGTCGGCCGATCGACCATTCGTTTCAGGGTACAGGACACAGACGTGCAGAAAGGGGAGAATAGAGCAAGCCGAAACAGGGAACATCTGGTTGAGAAGTGATAGATATACATGAGAGAATTGACAACTTGAAGCACTGGCTCTGACTGACTGGTGATGGCCGCCAACCGCTTCGTTAACGACCGAAGCGCCTCCGCTTGATGGTAGAGGCGTGGGCGTCGACATTTTTGCCGGGTGTGCCCTTGGCTCCTGAGATTTGCGACAAGACGGATCAAAGAACGTCCAACGGAGGTGTGTATCCCCGTTCAATCCCAGTCCCAGTGCCCCAATCCCGCCAAGCGAAGAGCGAGTCCCGACGCCTCGTTAGAGGTGTGCCGTTCGCCCACACGTGTGCGGTGAATATCTGTGGCCTTATTTGCATGGGCCTGGGCTGGATGACTTGCGGATACTAGTGCAGATGTCGAGCGATCCCAGGCCTCTGGCCCATCGACGCCAACGGCACTGCGGGTACATACCTGACATGGCGTGCGAGCCAACACAACGGCTCTCATACACCCCCTTTGCTGGGCTGGACGATGATCCAATCTGCAGGCTCTCGACGTTCGCAAGGATGGGGCATGGATTGCCGGCGCCGGGGGACGGGGCCGGGTGGGCGTGGCACCCCGAAGTTCTAGGGGTGTGTGGCTGATGGATGACTGACGGCTGATGGCTCCCCACAACCCAGGATGCCAGACGCCAGTGTTACGGCAAGCGGCCAGCGGGTTATGGGTGGTTATGGATGAGCTCCAGAATGCCGCGCGCAACAGGCAAGGCAATCTCCAAGATTGGGGGTGGCCCAGACAGACCCAGAGCTCCTCGGCCGACAAGAGTCAGGGAGCCTACTGGACGTACATACGTATGTACCAAGGGGTGACGCCTTGCGTCAGCCAGATCCCGGATACAAACAGATTAGGGAACGGGCAGTCAACCCCAGGATAAGAAGTTGTGTAATATCATCCGTTGAAACAATGCCATGGCACATTTGGTCCAAATATCCAGGCAAACAATGCCTCAACACCTTCCTCCCTTGGCAGCCAGCAGAGAAACTCATGGACCAGGATCTACCAGGAGAGCTCCCCCTAGGCCCATCTAGAACATGAGCTCTTCCAGAACGATATATTGGCATGGGCGGCCGCCGCCTGTAGCCGCGCTTAGACGCTGGAAATACTACTTTTTGAACCAGATAAAGTTTATATCGTACTTTTTTTCTCTCCTGTCGCGCGACGCACAAGAATGAAGAGCCGTTGGTCTTGGCACTCGGTTAGATGCTGCCAAGTGGCGTATATGTAGAGACTTTAATTGATGGGTGTCGTGGCGTTGTCGGCAGAAGTGTTGAAGCTTGTCGCACAAAAACACTTGGCTCGCTCCTGTAAGCCAACTGCCTCGCCATGCCATGCATGTGCCGGCAGGCAACGGGTATGTAGGCAGAGTGCCGTTGACAAACAAAGCAAGCAAGCCTGGGGTCTTGGAGACTCTGCATACGAGATAAAAATAAGCAGCCAAGATACTTGAGTCTGAGCAGCTCCATAAATATGCTCATCAACTCCTCAGCATGTCATGAATCGATGAGAGCACACACTATCGAGAAAGCTCAACACTGGCGTCTGTCGTAATGAGATTGACATCGATGTAATTGTTGTCTGCCGTGGCCATGGCTGCGCTAAGAGAGTCGCAACAAAATAATCTCCTTGACCCCTGGATGAACTCTAGGACCACTGTCGGCTGAGAACAGCCATTGGATCAGCAAACAAACAACAACGCATTGACCCTTAAGGCTTTTCAACATCCCAGGTGATTTCGTTGTCAAACCAATCACGGCGTTCTTTAGCGGCTTCTGGCTCAGCGGTCCTTGTACTCCGTACCACCTTCAGATTAGGGAAAGGCTAAACAAAGCCTCATCCCCCGGTGTATTGTCAATTGTCATGAAGCCTTAGAGAGTGAAAATGGCCATGTCGTAATCGTTCACATGCAGGGTCACTGATCGGTGGAGCCATGGACTGCAAACTTTCTGAAGCCTGTGACTGTTGTTTATTTAGTAGCATTAGTTCAGGGACATGAATGACAGCAAGTTCTTATTCCGGGTCGTATATTCGGGAAAAGCGGGAAGGGCTGATAGTCCGCCGATATCTGTTGAATGCCTGCATTATTTCGTAATCTAAGCTGGGCCAGAATGAGACGGTATCTGAACCGCATTCAGTAAATATTGCGAGCGAGCGGCTAGTGTGGAGGCGGGAGCTGGAGATTAAGCAGAGGCCTGGGCGTTGTTGTCACTGTATGTTCGAGGTGCCCTGTAGTGGATAAAACGATCGGCATACCCAATTAAGAGATCCAACGTGAAATATGTAGGTAGTGCTGGTAATAAGATGAAATGCCAAGCACCTTAACACGGGGAGTCCTCAGGGCTTCTCATGATGCCAAATTTGGTAGGCTGCATCACGCTACCAGGAGCTGGAGTAACCGAGGCGCTGATTTGATGACATGAGAATCTCCCCATGTTGGTACCGTCACCAGCGATGGACGGTACGCAATTGCGCACATCACATCTGTAACATCTCGGTCAATATTGAAATATTGAACTCTCAGAATAAATAGAAATTCAGATGATATTGGGTTTACCCCCTTGCCGGGCGGTTGTCATTCTCGGGAGGTTGTCAAAGCTCATGTAGATCTCAGGACGGGACGGATAGACTTTGTGCCAGATTCGCAGAGCCTCCGTGTCACTGCGGCACCCGTGGTTCTATCGTCTGCATACCTAGGTAGGTATGGTAGGGAGATTTGCTTTTCGAGCAGTGCCGACAACGACCCTAGATTGCTTGTCCCCGGATCCATGGGTATGACGTCTTAGCTGCCAGCGGCACATGGCTCCAAAAGAGGTGTGTGGCATGTCCCGGCAGTCGTACGATCCTTTGACGCTAGTCTTGACCTGCGCCTCGTCGTTTCGCCGTCATTCCTACAGTGGAGCAGGCTCGGATATAGGTAGGCGTCCTGGGACCGGTAATTACCAACAGCGTCTTGGTATTACCGAGAGCTAACCCCAAACACCGCGAACGTCATGATGTTCGCCGATAGTCAAGAGATATCCAGGGAAAGCGTGCGTGTACGGAGATATATGTCAATCATGGTTGGTGAAGACCCGAGAGAATGGATTGCTCCACTCCGATAGACAACACAACCCATCCATCTATCTGCGGAAATAGAGGAGGCAGCGATAAGGGATCACGGACTTACTTCAAGTCCGTAAAGTCCGCGTTTAATCAAAGTCAGTGGTCGGTCTCCCTTGGAAATTGGGCAAACGACGAGTTAGGAATGACAACGTTCGATGTCGATGCAAATCTCGCTGTTTCAAGTTTGAGACAAGACTTAAGTAAGCCACCAACACATGTTGTCGAACTCACTTGCAGGCAGGTGCAGGTGCAGGTGCAGTTGCAGTTGCAGATGCGGACTTGCAGATTTAGGGGAAGGTTATTGCCCAGTTTGTTACCCTTTTGGGGAAGGCACCACCATGACAGGCAATCGTGCGCCTGCTCTACCGAAACGGACACATCGGTCGGGGCAGCAGGTACCTTCCAAATTGACTTCGACCTCCTCTACCGAAGAACGTTTCCTGTTGTACCTAACAGGCACCTGCCAGAGCTTCGGGTAGCACGTGCCACAGACCCATAGGACAGAATTTGACACGGGGATACATCGTAAAAGCTCTTCTCTCGAAAACTCCGACGACATGATACATAACTTGCGATGTGACGCCGAATATATTCGGGCCATACTCCGTGGTCAGAGTTGTATCGCATCATATCCGTTCATCGACAGGGGACGAACCAACTGGCGGGTTGCTTACTTACACCGAGGTGGATTCGACAGCGGCGCTGCAACTTGATCAGAAACACGGCACAGCAATCGAGACACACACGATTACCTACCTAGTCAAAAGTTTGCTGGATAAGATGCAGTGCAGCACCGCCTAGATCGAGCTACTACCGGGCCTGCAGATTATTCATCTTGCTTCTCCAGTCATACCAGACGAACTTGAAATCTCCGGGTCACCGTCAACACCACTACCTACAGTACAGACAGGGGAACCCTTCCTGGCGCCCGCTGGCGTCGGCCGCTTGAACATGGGTTCAGTGAAAGCACGCGGCATGATAGGCCCTCGGTAATCTGTCTGTGCCAAAAGCGCCGTCCAGCACCTACCTACGTACCCATCTCGGCTACTGACGAATACCCTGCCCTGCAAGACCGAGCTGTCAGATCAGTGATCACTCATCAAAAAATCAAATGCCCCCCTTTTGCAGAGGGTTCTACCCCGGATCCACTACCGTGTCGCGGATCTCACATGGTGCTGGCAGGGTATCCTTTTGCCTGACTGCCTAATTCAGCTTCATCTCCGGTCTCTACCCGCAAAAACCACTAGCGAGCGTCTTTTACTTTAACCTTTCCCCTCGCTCGGCCGAGTCCCCAGAGGACGCCTTGTTCTTGGCACATCGCTTGTCCGCTTCACAACCTATGCTGTAACGTTGACGCCGAGCATGCACGGATGGTTTCAGCTCCAGGTAGCATGGGCACCATGAAAAAGATTGAAACCAGATGTACCTACATAGGTACAGCATCCCGCAAGGATTTCTTGTCCGTATCAAGTCAGTCCTTCGGTGTAGGAATGGTTGGCAGTTGGTCTTGTCCGTTGCTGCAACACTCATAAGACACTGAGTCTTGGCTCTCCTGAGATATCGACAATGTGCTGCTGCTGTACAAGGTTGTATGAGAGATTTAGCGCAACCGCCCCCTCATTTCAAGGCTGCATCGATACTACCATTTTATCGCACAAAGGCGGTAACAGAGACTATTTCTCCATCAAATTTTGGGGCCAGGAAATGGATATCCGATATATATCTTGTACCCGTCAGCGATATTCTACAGTCGGTATTGGAGATCAGGAACACATCCCCAATTCGACTTATACCATGACTCCTGTCTGTCGGCCTTGCAAGGGTAACTGCCACTAAACAGGGACCAGGATGTTCGGGCCAACCGTAACGTGGGAGCTAGGGTTCATAGGGGTGAGCCAAGCCACCAGGCAACGGCTCTTGACATGTCGCCCACCCTGGTGTAAGGTTAGTAGCCTTCCCTTCCCTCCCGCAGCGACCCTCCCTCTCCACACCGTTGGGCCCGACGCTCACTTACTTCTCTCTCGGTCCCGACGGGAGCGAAAGGAACCTGCCTTGACTCGGCATTTCGCAGCCACACCAATCACACTGCAAGCCCGTCGTCTAATAAGACCAAAAGAGTTGAACCCGATGAGCTAAGTCGCTCTGGCACCAACAGTACACGCGAATGTGCGTAAGACGCAATCAGCTTTACAGGGTGCAACTGGCCATATCAAGGAAGTGTGAGAACAATCATGGCTGATTCCTGTAATGTCGACCCCGAGATACCTACACATCATGAGAGTGTGTCCTCGTATTAGCCAGGCGTATGCACAGCCTCTACGGAGTATAACAACGCTTAAACGGAATGGCCCCGTTATTATCCTAACATGGTGCCCCATGGGAACCTAGTGCTGATGAGCACTGGTCAAGTCGAGGATACTCCTCCGAACTAATCAAACTCTCATACATACAGAGTATGGTCGCAGTGGATCGACACAAATCACATCGGCAGACGTTGAAGCGTATATCCGTATGCAGAAACGGCATTGTGTTCGGCTTTGCCATCTCGGTTCGCCAAATATTACAAACACTAAATACGCACAACGCATCATCAAAATCCAAGCGAAGTCTGATTCATTCATGGCAGACTAGACGCGCGAATTGATTGCGTGGCTGAAAGCTGACATTGGTCATCAATCATTCGCTCTACTTTCTGAATCATGCTACTCTATTTTGTCGACAGAGAACCAACCACCTTGAGAGTATACACGACATCAAGTCATGTTGTCTGTATCCTCGGTGATCTATCTCTGTCATCAACTCTTGTCAAATTCACAACGTGTTGCTGGCAGTTGAAGTCAAAATGACTCAGGAAATGTTTGTTTAAAGGGCTATCATGACAAACGCGCAACAAATCCGCGATCCTTCGAGACCCCTGAAGAGCCTAAATAAAACTCGCTTGAACTTACTTTATGCAGACTAGACCTAAAGATAAACCGGCAATTGCTTGATGGTGCGGACGGCAAATGTCGATCCTCGGGTCGGGTACTAGAGCCACAAGGCCGGAATTAACACTCCGCGAGAGATGACTGGACTGTCTACTTGACGCGACGAAATACCGACTTCCAATTTCGGAAAGGGATTCGAGATGAGGATCAGGACTATATGCAGATCATAGTCTGGGACGTCATCATCATCAACATGATGGAGTCAGTCAGCTTGAATACCGAACGTGCGGCTAATCTTGAGCATAATTCCCATAACATGACTCCCTCGACATGTCAGACAATACAACAGCCGTCCCCAACGGCCTATACATACGATTTAGACAGATGCCGTGCACGCCCAGCCGCGGAATAGACGTCAGGCGCGTGAAAGCCACACGGGTTTCCATATTGGTCATTGGAGTCTGGAGATTTACTGAAGAGCGCGCTAGGGCAATAGCCGCTTGACTCGGATTAGACGGGTTTCCGTTTCTGTCTCCAAAAGCCAAGGCCCGGAGACATTTTCAGAGTCGGAGACATATCTGTTGATATTGAAGACATGAAAATGCCCGTCAACCCGGGGCTGAAAATAGGCTTTTCCATGGCCATTTTGTCTTGAATTGCAAGAAATGCATGATGGTCCCCCCCAGTCAGTATTCGGCAGTTACCCTTTTCATCCTGACCATGGTTCAGGCTCCCAATAGAGAACCCTGGAGATCACCCGGTTTAGTTTCCATTGCGCGGCTTATCCATGCTGGAGCTTAAGGAGTAATTAGCCACAGCAAAGTTTGCCGGAATATCGTCGGATTCTTACAGCAGAAAGTTGTGCGCACACATCAGATCATGCCATAATTGTACGCTAGGGAAGGCTCTGTACGTTGAATACGACGTACTGCATTGGTTTTCTCTTGGGTCCTGGTCCTGGTCACAACTTTAACACCGATAACCAACAGTTGGCCCACATGAGAAACCCTTCTCGAACATTTCGAAGAGAATGGACGCTAATTACTTGACGATCTTGGAAGAGCCTCATGAATCTTGAGGCAGTCAAGATGGATGAAAGTTGATGGGTGGATGGCTTGGAGCACAAGCATAGCCATCTCCAAGGTCTTGTACATGTTGTTCAAGAGAAGATGAATCGATGGCGATGGGAATAATACCTACAGTAGACTCACGGAGCATACAACCGAGATGGAAACCTCGATCTAGACAATGATGACAGGTCTAGATCATCGACATGGACGACCGCATTAACCAAACAGGGACCAATTTTGGTTGGAAACAGAAAATGGAGCCATGATTGGAGGGTAAATGACCCTGCATGTTTTTTTTTTCCTTCTCCCCTTCTCTTACCACCCACCACATCTCGGCAGTCTGGTAATTACACTACATGGCATTGCATTACACGGCATGGCATGATATAGTGGCATTGTGAGGGATTACTGGACATGCAGGGCGTATTACAGAGTTAAAAAAGATGAGGGAGGGAGCAGTAGCAGTGTCATTTTCTGTCTTAAGCGAGTGCGAGCTTAGGGCCTCTCGAGACTTCCAGACTAACCAATCATATGGCGTTCGGAGCCATACCGAACATGGACAGGGGCAGACGTTTGAGGGCGGCATCCGCTTGTTAGAGCGATATTCGGTTGCCGCTGTCACTGGCACAGACACTAGATAGTGAGTATCATCCCAAGTTTGGAGATTGGCTGTCTTGGATCTATCTTGCCTTGCTTAGGACGGCAATCCCTTTTGCGACGGTGTCAGGGCAAGGTTCACTGTCTGGACTATCTCTTCACTAGGTATTCCGTAATACGCCTACGATTATCCCCCAGGCGGCTATTTACCGACCTGCCAGATTGGAAATGACAATACGTAAGAGCCTCGTCCGTATATGCACCAGTGACATGTCCAATATAGACTTGCAACGACAAGAAACTGGTGTTTGATCAGCAGGACGCCGAGCTATAAACCTTGGTTCGTCTACCTCTAGCGTATTACGGAGTATGTATGGATGTATGGAAACGTTGACTTGGCCCCCAAAATCTAAAGATGCCAACGAACCAAGGAGCATGTGATAACATTCTTCTATCCTGGGTCATTTATGACAGATTTGGCTTTGGCGCCGGCTTATTCACCCGATCTGGATCAGATACAAAGCAAAAAGCAACAAGTACCGGCATCCTAATGCAAGCCCGTGTCCTGGGGAGTTTCTTGGCTCTCTCCATACTACGGAGTACAACGACACGATAATATGGCGATTTTCATTCCTCTATTTACGAGTACTGTACCCGACTACTACGTCGGTCGGTTGCCAATAGCTGAGTCATTGATTTGGTTTTTGGCTCCTCGGCGAATCTCCATCGGCATGGATAGATTAGTTTACTAGATATCGCTCAACTTAAAAGGAAATCAATCTAAGGAAACAAGTTGCAGATCCACAAAGATTTAGTGGCATTTCAATCCCGTGTCGTAGCGTGTGGTCGACAACTACAAGGCATCTTCTAACTTGACCGACGCGTACACAACCAATTTACTCTCTTCAGTAGGTACAGTAAGATGCAATATCACTTTCTACGCCGCCGAGAATCAGGCCGTAGAAAAAGTGCGGCTTATCCGAGCCAGACCAAACCCCCCCGCCCCCATCATGACCTCACGGTCACAGGATCCAGGGGTCTTGGCTGGTTCCGGGTCTAGTCGAGTCGTTGCTGTTGGGTAGGATACATACAATACATACAGAATAATATAACGTTACTTGGCATGTTCACTCAACGGGGACCTACACACCCGTGTAAGTGGACAAAGTCAGTAAGCACAAGATAGTTACATACTGCCTGGATGATCACTGCTTCATTTTTCAAGCTTGAAGCGAGGCTGTCTTTTGTCCCGTTTATGCGGCTCGTTCGGGATATATTCCGCAATGCCCTGTACGGCAGGATATTAGGCGAGTAACAAGGTTTTGGAAGTTCTGGGGTTAGGCGGCCGAGAAGTGCGGACTTTGGTTTGAGCGTCTTGTCAGGTCAGGTACAGAGAGAGAGAGAGACAGAAGTAATGTATTGACTGTATTAAGCTAGAATATCTGTGGCGCAGGTGAGAGACATTTCAACTAACTAACTGACTCTTGTAGGTATAGGTAATACTGCAATATAGTACTCCGTAGACATACAGACATTCATAGCTACCGGCGGCCGAGCTATAAAACTGACCAGGTATGTACGTACTATTTGAGGTGCCGGCCCCAAAACCTAAACTAACTTAGTGTGTTTCTAGACACTCGCTCGGCATTTAGAGAAAGTCCGCAGATCGCACGGGTATGGATATCCAAGATTGAACCACAACAACAAGAAGTCAACTCAAGTCTTGTCCAATTTTGTTTCCCTACAGGGTAGAGAAGCCGTGAGTGAGTCAAGTGAGTTCAGTAATTAGAGAACCACTGACAGTATCTTGATCGGACCTAAGCCCCGTCTGTGCCGCTCGACTATGGGGGCCTCGGAGTTTGGGACGTCGACCAACGTCCCCTGAATTTTCTTGGCACATACAATACTGTATTTGTGTTGGTTGCTCTGCTTATCTTGGTTGTATGTAACGCGGGAAACCATTTCCGCAAAAATTGCAAAGGGATGGTGCTACAAGTAAAGGGCCTCTACAAGCAAGAAAATATGCCTCCATCTTGAACCAACAGACAGCGCTGGTTCGACGGTATACGGCTCGGCTCAGCTCCACCGGGCCAAACCCCATTGTCGCTGTGATTCCGAACGCCCTGAGTTCCAAGCTCAGCCATGTGCGGGTGAATACAGTTATTGAAACCGGCAGTATGGTATGAGACGTGCGAACAGGTATCCCAAATGGTCTGAGGCAGGATTTTGTGGCGAGAAAAAAAAGCCGTAGTTTACCACCAACAAGGACAACTGTCAAAGCGCCAAGAAGCTGGGGTGTAGAG
This sequence comes from Fusarium verrucosum, assembly GCA_013623715.1. Classification (NCBI taxonomy): domain Eukaryota; kingdom Fungi; phylum Ascomycota; class Sordariomycetes; order Hypocreales; family Nectriaceae; genus Fusarium; species Fusarium verrucosum. The sequence goes on from JABFFJ010000206.1 coordinate 21,523, forward strand.
ACAGTTCAGCCACTCGGAACAGCGTCAGTCCGATGAGGGACAGGGATAGGGGTAACGGTACATACATACGAACAATGGGGAATGCCAATGTCATGTCGCTATCAAGATTTGCATGGGACTTCTGCCATATGCGGTAATGCAGCAGTCTCACATGCCGGTGATCACGGTAAGTGGGAGCCTTATTTTGTCTTGTATATTGTTTATTAATAACGCTTATGCAGGGATTGCATAAGCAAGCAAGCAATACGGATGCCAGCCCGGTTTCCGGGATGGATATAGGTTAGGTGACTTGCTGTATAGGTGGCATGTCAGTCAGGATGATAATAGATTCTTGTTTATAATAGCAAGTATTAATGTTTCTATTGTTGTGGTATGATTGTATAGTGCTCTGTGCACCAGTTTCTTGTCATTTCCAAATATTTATGTTCATAGCTGTGGAAAACGTGGTTTCTAGGTTGATATTTGACTTACACTGAAGGATCCTGTATTCCCAAGTATATCAGGAGTAACCCCAACAGGAGCAACTTAACCCGGAACTGTATCGAAGTGTAACGCTGGAATTTTGTTATGCGATCCAATATATACAAACTTGCTAGCCTTGATTTTTAAAAAGGTATCCAAGTTACGTTGTTTGGGAACTGCCATCACAACCTATAATCTTCGTCAGTACCAAACTGACAGTCCAAGAGCAAACAATAAGAATAATGATATAGTAAAGACAACCTGGTGTTTCTGTCAGTGTGTTGTGGTGATACTGAACTGGAAGCGAGCGAGAGTTGCTCATCAAGATGAGTGCACAATGAAAACCCCAGACCACCAAACACGCTCAACACATTCGTAGAACTAGGGATTAGATATATCCAGGGCAGTAGACATACTATCTGAGTTTCATCACCTCGTTATTTTCGACAGAGACTATGGTATCTAACTAGATAATTTCAGAATAGAGAAGTGTCTAGTCGAGTCGTTGCCCCTGACTTGACCCCCGAGCGGCAGCAAGGTCTTCAACTTTACAAGAATATGTCATCAGAAGTTTAAAACGAGGGATATCCTAGAGAAAAAGAAGATCTGGTGTGGTATACTAAGATATCTCTCCAAACTAATGTCTAGCAACCATACTGGCATATATACTGACTGCCTCCCCCCCTGAGTAGAATTGTCAGGAGAACTGACCAAGACACGACCAAACAATGCATGATGATATACGATTCGAATAACAATAGATTTACATGGAATTAAATTGTACCAGATACTTAGATTTAATATGTAAACTTTGTTCTGAATGATTGAATGCGCGTGGGGGATGCTCCAGATAGCCTCAGGGTAAGCGAAGCGATGCGCATGTCCAAGTTGACTGTGAACACTCGCTCCAGTCTACACTGCCACAATACTGGGGAACAAACAGAGACTACGTTGCAATAAACCTGCAGATAGTTACTTATGCAACATTACATCGTGTGTCGTCCTTCAGTTTCGAGTATATATTAGTGCATAATCGCCGCTTTCATGCAACATCAACCAACACCAACAAGCATCAACACCGTCACTAAGCACTGTAGCACAAGCCGTGATTATGGCAGTTTTCTTAGAAGCAATATTAGCTAGTGGAATGAAAAAACATGAATTCAACTATTACGTGTATTCTTAGTTATTCATATTGCTTCCGGGTATATTTTACATTGCCAGAGAGTAACATTGATGGCGTTGCTATACAACGGGTTCAACCATCAGGTCATTACAAAACCCGTTGGTCCTACGTCAAGACGAAAATAATTCGAAAAAGAAACGACATTATCGTATTGAAACAGAATCATCTGATTGAGAATCCTTCCGACAGATCAGTTATTGCGGGTGAAGTCGCCTTGTGTAAGTGAAAGTCGTATGACTTTGTCCACGTCCAACAAGACCAGACGGCTTATGGCACGGCATATACCGAACGCACCATAAAATCCTTCTATATCATTAGCACCTAAGAATGTATGCATTGAAACAATGCTATCGCTACCCCTTCATTGAGTTTCCAAAATGACATCTCAACTCAACTCCATCGTCCACTTCTTCAATGACCTAACCCCGCAGAATCAGCGTCTCATCATCGCGGCAGTTACAGGTATTGCCATTAGTATCCCCGTCTTTCGCATCGCCGCTGAAGACTACCGTGGATACCTGGCTCTTGGCCCTGGTGGTCTGCCTCACAATGTCGTTGGATGGTTTGGCCAGATTCTGCTAAAGCCGTTGAAGAAGGAGCCTTTTCATACTAGCTGTTATGATGACAAGGCGTGTGAACAGGCTGGTCCTAATGGAGGTGCTGCTTTCTTGAGTGAGAAGGATGTTTCTGTTCGTGAGGAGCCGAGACCAACTATAGGCAAGTGGACGGCTCCGAGTCGACAGTTGACGGACATGGCAGAGAAGTCCGTCATTGAGGTATGTTTCCTCGAATTGTACCATTATATGAACAACTCTGACAATAACAGCGCTACCAATCATTCCTCTCCTCTCTAGCATCAGACTCCCCCTCCAAGCTCAACATTGCAACCTCTATCGCAGAGCGTCGCGGCCCAGGTCTCTTTGTAGCATCAGATAGTATTTCCCACCCCATCGCAAAGCGCACGCAAGGAGAGATTGTACACATGCACAACAGTGATGGTTCGTTGCACGTCAATCTGGCGCCCAAGGATGCGAAGCTGGTTCTCGAGAGAGGCTGGGGTCAGCGTCACCCACTGAGTGGTACGGTCTTGTATTTGGGCAATGTGATGGTGTACGCACCGAGGAATGAGGAGGAGCTTGAGGTTGTCAAGAGGATTACCATGGCGGGTGTGAGGTTTATGCTTGGTGAGGAGGAGTCTTAGTTGAGAAAATGGTGATATGTAAGATTATGAAAAAAAGGACGAGGTTTGGACGAATATCGAGTAATGACAATCGTTTCACTTATTATTTACTCAATGAAAGAACTGCTTATGAGAATAGAGCATGATATGTATGAGGATACAACAACTCGCCCCTCTTGCACTCCCCCCTGAACTCAGAGAGAACCTCTAGATCTCACCAGCCGTTATCAGATAGTAAGACGTCGCGGAAGACAGCTAGGCCAAGCTACCCAAAAACAAAGGCCCTTGTTATTGAGATAACAAGGAATAGGGATTATTTATTCTTCACATAAGACGAAGAAAAGGAGTGTGATGGGAGATGATAATGAGAGAGTTACAGGGCTTAGCTGCCCGTCACCTTCATGCAGTGCCGGGGTACACTTCATCCAGCTATCAAGTTCAGCCTCATGTAGCTCATTCAGCCAGTTGAGCCTTGAAGAATAATTTATATAGATTTATCTTACTTCCGGAGTATATATGATAATTGATTCTTGGTTCCTATTGAAGTTATTGCAGCATATTCATACTAAATCAGCTTGTGCCAACCTTAACATGTCCTTCATCACGACGAGAAGCACCCATTTTGGTGTTTAGATATTCCAAACCTGCCAGGCAGTGCCACGAGAAAGTGGGCTATAGCAGTATTGCATCTGAATCCGAATTTTGACGTCATAAGGAGCAGTGGTTATCCAGCCTTTGAAAACATGTCGTCTCTTCAAGCATGATTCACCTCCCGTTACTGTATTTATGAGCTGCTCGTATTGCCATTGTGCATCTATCATCCTACTATTCCTAACAGCTCCTTCTAAATGGGACAATGTGGCCCTGAACTTATCTTCCTATTGACATAACTTACAAATCACTTTACCAGCTTCATTGGTGGTTGGGCTTGACTCATTGTCCGAGGGGCATTTAGGAGTGTATTACCACAACAATATAGAAAGTATTTGGGTCTTGAACCTGAATAGAATCCCTGAGCTGCTGCCTACGCCTACTTCTCTCGATCATTCAAACTATCTCTCCTCCTCTTCTCCTCACCACACACGCAGCATGCCGCCTTACTAGGCACAACTAGTCAAGCACTCTTCTCTGTTTTCCTCAACACATCACATCAAATCGCCATATTGACAGTGAATCAGAGCGAGATGGATGCAGTCCAAGGGGAACAGTCCTCGACTCTCGTCGTCGGCATCGACTTTGGCACCACGTACGCACATCTAACTTCTCCCACACACACACACTCTCTCTAACTTCGTTTCCATAGGTACTCGGGAATAGCGTGGCTACGATCCGGCATCAAGAACCAGATCAAGTTTGTCAGCGACTGGAAGAGCCGACAAATCCACCAGAAAGACAAGGAAAAGCTCCCGTCGGCAATCCATTACGCCCACATGAACGATGAAAACCCTGCCTGGGGCTACACAACTCCTCGAGAGGATGGAAACACTCTCCGTTGGTTCAAGCTACTCCTAGTCGATGAACGAGACCTCCCAGAGCATGTCCGACAATCTTCTCAGCTGAAGGCCGCCAGAGCCCTCATGAACAAAGCAAACAAGACTCCTGTGCAGATCTTGGGAGACTATCTCAGCAAGGTCTGGAAACACAGTCGAGAAACCATCGGCAAGGCTGAGGGTCAGCGAATGATGAAAGCCTCGGCAGTGCAGCTTGTTGTCACCCTTCCCGCTATTTGGCCACACTATGTTCGGTCCAGAATGACTGAGGCGTTGAAACATGCTGGTCTACTCAACATCACGAGTAATGGAAAGACAGAACTGAGCTTTATCTCTGAGCCTGAAGCAGCTGCTTTGACTAGCCTCGAGGCAAACGCTGATCGATCTGATATCGGCGTAAGTTCAACATGACTCCTTTGACTCTTGCTCTCAGCTGATCATGCTTAGGTTGGGGATCACTTCGTCATCTGTGATGCAGGTGGAGGTACTGTGGTAAGTCTGACCATCCGTTAACTTGGAAGATCTCTCACAAGGGGCTAGGATATCATCACGTACAAAGTCGAGAAACTCCATCCTCTCACTGTCAGCGAGAGCGTCAAGGGCGATGGTAAGTCAAGCCGCCCCCTATTCGACGATGTTTCACTAATATCGGCCTTTCAGGTGGCCTTTGCGGCGCTATGTTTCTCGATGAGAAATTCTTCGAGTTACTCAAAGAGAGCATCCCTCATCACCTCCAGAGAAGGTTCGAAAAGCATGGTCTTCAAAAGATCATGGAGACCGATTGGGAAGCCGGAATAAAGACCGAGATGTGCAAGGCCGGTGATACTTGGGCTGTGCAACTTCCATACAACACGGCGCCAAGAAACGGCGAATATCCTACTCAGTTCTCTTTCGATGGGTAAGTAGCTGGGCTTTCGTTGTGGTATTACCGACTAACTTTATAACTAGCAATGTCATCCGCAAGAAGGTGTATGATCCCGTTATCAAGCAGATTCAGAAGCTTGTTCGTAAGCAGGTCGATCAAGTCCGCCAGAAGTACAAAAAGCGGCCAAAGGTAAGCCATTTCTTCCACATTAGGTTGTGATATACTAACGACATTAGTTCGTCATCCTTGTTGGAGGTTTTGGTAGGTCTGGGTACCTATACGAATGCCTTCAAGAGGCCGTGGGCACCAAGATCGATGTTATCCAAGAGAGCGGAGCAGGACCGTAAGTTCACATTACTATTACTTCATACTTGAGCTGATTATGTCTAGTTGGACTGCTGTGCTTCGAGGCGCTGTTCTGCATGGACTGGCACGAGCCAAATTAACCGATTCCATCACCGTTGCGGTCGACTCACGCGTGAGTCGACACAACTATGGCACACTTGTCAATATCCTTCCTTTCGACCCGACTGAGCATGAGCAGCAAGACTGCGTTTGGTGTGAGACCCAGCAAGCGTACCTTGCCGTCGATCAGACTCAATGGTTTCTTTACGTTGTAAGTCCCCAAAACACCCCCTTCTTATGCCCATATCTAACAGCATGGTACAGGGCGATTCTGTTTCCACATACGACCCTCTGTATCACAGCTTCTGGCAGGATTTCACAAGCCCTGGTCAGACCCTTCAGATCGACATTGTAATTTCCGACTCTACCGAAGCCCCGACCCGCAAAGACAATACCGTCAAGCCTCTATGCATCATCAAAGCCTCCGAGCTGCCCCCTTGGAACACCCTGCCCGTGTTGCCCAACAAAGACGGCACCCGCCGCATTGCATACGAGTTGGGGATGATCAGTGACGGAACATCTTTGGAATTCTCAGTCTACTACAAAGGCAAAAAGATCGCGTCTGGGAGCGTGGCCTTTGATTACACTGACCAGCGCGATCTTGATGATGAGGACGTCGCCCCAACTGAGGCTATGGAAGAAGAAGAAGACAGTGACGACAGCCTTTTTGTGGATGCCCACGGATGGCGGAGCGATGAGAGCAACTGAGTGTCTTATATCAAGTGTCCCGACTGATCAAGGCTACTGGGGTGATGTCTTTGGTTGAGGGGGGATTATGGAAGCTATATGAGCGACAGATGGACAGTGGGTTTGTTTGGTATCCATTGGGGCATATATGTCTATATGCTGTACCTGTATCATGAGCTAAGTCCATGATATCAACGTTTGGGACTGTCCAGTAGAGGAACATGGAATGATACCCCTTCTAGTTCACGGCTTCTGAATTATGAGCCCGCTGGTGAATCACAATTTCGATCTATGGTGTTGCAATTTAGCTATGTGCTACTGTTGGTAGATAATCCTACCAACACTAACCATGAGCTCCTTGCCCCCGACATCTCCCCTTCACAGAACACGAAGACTCTCAGATTGTGAAGTACATAACTCCACTCTCCTCGAACAACCAAAAACTCAGTGATCATTCAGCATCACGCTTCATAGCCTCCTGAATCCAGACCGATCTCTCCCTACCCAGCTTCTCCAGTTCTTCATCCGGCAGCTCGTTGAGCTTGAGATAAATATGAGGAGTTGGCACGTTACGACCCTTCTCGAACCCAGGGCGCTCGAGAAGCCTGTACATCCAGTTTTTGACATTAGGAAACTCGTCAATCTGGGACAGACCGCTGTACTCTGCAGCAACGTGTTAGTGAATGCTTCGTATGTCAACATCGATGGGGGTTTCCTTACTGAAGGCGGTGGTCCATGGCCAGATGGCAATGTCGGCGATACTAACATGATCACCGACTAGATATCCAGAAGGATTCTCGGAAAGAGCTTTATCCATTGTGCGGTAGAGACGGCGTGTTTCGTTGACATAGCGGCTCAAGGCGTATGGATAGTCACCGAAAGCAGACACTGCGTTCACATCAAGTCAATGACTCCTCTTCTCTTTCATGACCAGGGAGAAAGAAACATACTCTTGAAGTGGTTTGCCTGGCCTTGCATAGGCCCAAGGCCGCCGACCTGCCAAAAGAGCTTAAAACACCCCTCGTTAAAAATTATCATCCCATGGATATATAGGTATGGTACTTACCCAGCTTGTCATCAGCCAGTACTCCTTAGTACCACGAGGATACGAGATCTTGTAGTCCTTGTCATACCGGTCCACGAGATACTGCAAGATAGCACCGCTTTCCCAGATGGTGAACTCTTGACCATTCTCGTCTGTATCGACGATGGCTGGAATACGACCATTGGGGTTGATTTTGAGATACCACTCTTCCTTCTGCTCGTGTGCAAAGAGTTTGATTGCGCGTGCCTATATAAACTGTTAGGGCCTTTCTGATAGTAATTGTGGAGATATAATACATTGTATTCCAGGCCCAGTTCCTCAAGTGCAATAGAGATCTTGAGTGGGTTGGGAGTGCCCTCGCAGAAGAGGGTGATCTTCTTTTCGTTGGACATGATGGATGAAATTTGGTGGTGAGTTTAAGTTACAAGTCGTGATTAATCTGAATTTATCTTCTTGATACTTTTAATCTACGGGTGGTTTGCTTTATATTTATACATATTCTGCCCCTATGATTCTTTCCAACTTATAACCTAAGCCTACGTACAATCTTGCCTTGCTCCTTAGACAATGAAGCGATCACAAATCTCTTAAATTTGGCCTTACCTTAACAGACTCACGGTATCACTAAAGAAGTTAGATACGTTAGAATCTGTCGGTACTTGGCTGGCTTCATGCACGGGGTGCATACAACTGCCGTTCGACCAATTACCGAAAGGGGTCAATGGTATATCCAAGAGCATGACATATCAAGTACCGTGAGTACGCAGCAGGGTTAATGTTATACCGAAAAGAGTCAGCGGTGTATCGAAAAATGGTAATGGACGAGATACTGATGCCGCAATCGGGCTGCATTTTGGCAGGATTATCAATCATTTGCTTCCGCGGAACCTTTGAAATCCACCCAGTTATGTAAGATATTCAGCCTAGACACAACAATCGTCTGACTTTGGACAGGTAATCTCATTTCTTACAAGTCAGAAACTGGCAGTTGAGTTCTCCAGCCACCCTTTATTCGAATTCTAGTTGTCCTCTATAAATCACTTAGCCCCTACGATGGAGGAATCCCAGAACAAGAGACGTCTTCTCTTTGTGCATTCCGATAAAGAAGACTTTAATTCACGTCCCAATGGGAGAAAGCTTCTAGATTCCAAGATCCGTCGCCATGTTATGGTTGACATTGGAAAGGCTCGAAGAAAGCAGCAATTCAATGAAGATCAGTTCGTCACCTTGTTATGGCAGACCCAACCGAACAGCCGCAAAGATGAAGGCTCGAAGAGTCAGAATGATGAAAACTTACAAGCGTCTGCAAAGGATCTGACCACGGCAGACACTGCTGGATACACTCCACCATATGTAATGCCTCCTATCTTATACATGCTAGCTACCTTCGAGAGGGAATGGGGAGAGGATTCGTTCTCAGCATATGGATTTACGCTCATCATGGTCGTGGGAAAGAATGCGATGAATACTGGTAAGATACTTGAGCTTTATTCCAATGATTGTTCGACGTTTGCTAAGCATAAGGACACAGCATACACGACAAATACATTCTGGTTCCCCTTCGCCTTCAGAAAATCCGCCTTCCTACAACACTACCAACAAATGTTCACTTCACCAGATATCCTCATCCCGCTATATCGTCGATCAGCACGCGAACTAAAATCCCTGGCGCTGGAGCGTGCTCTCATAACTATCCAATGCGTCGAATCCAGACTTGCGAGTTCGGATAAGAGCTGGGCGACGTCGGATGGCGTTATAAGTGCGGTGCTAGCACTGGCTTGTTATAATGTTAGTTTCTTATTACGAAGAACCGTTTCTTGAAGCATGAAACTGAAGTTGAACCAGCTTACCAACCTGGATTTTGACCAAGCCATGATTCATGTCAAGGGCATATGGATGGTGGTTGAGGCGAGGGGTGGAATCTCGACCTTGGAGGATAACGAGGACTTACTGCTCATGATCTCATGGTATGCTAGTGTCAGATTTTCTGTATGGATTTATGCTAACAAGTCATCCAGGGTGGATATCACAACAGCATTACTGCACGACACAAAACCACTGTTTCCGTTATCCGCAAACATGACCAGTGTGTTCCATCGCCCTGGCTTGGAGATGCTTCCCACCCCCCTGATCAACATCATAAAAGACGAGAACATGCTAGATACCAGATTAGCAAGCGTCATGTCCTGTATAGGCGACCTAAACGCCCTTGCTGCACTTCTCCAAGTCGAGCTTGCAACCAAAGGCGACGCTATTTGGGCCGACGAAGAACAAATGAGTTTCCTCATAAACCCCGTCACCCACCACTTGCTAGACTATCAGCCAGCAAAACCATCAGATCTCAAGACTCGCTGGGATGCTATTTCAGAGGCTCTTCGAATTGGGGCTATCATTTGGATCCTCGGGGTGAAGCGGAGGTGTCGCTCATATCCTGGGACTGCTCAAGCGCGTATCTCAACCTTGCTCAAGCTGATATCTATCTGTTTCGATACAGACGATGTATGGAACAGAGATCCTGATTGGAGAACTGTGCGTCTTTGGCTCCTTGTTCTTTGCAGTATCGGCGAGCCTAGTGATCAAGACTATGCAACCTCGATGCGGGTGATGGCTAGTACTATGAAAGAGCAGAGGTTGACCTCTTGGGGTGAAGTCATGTTTGATATACGCAGAATGCCGTGGGTGGAAATATTTGAGCCTCCATGTGCCGAAATTGGACGCTGCTTGAAGGATTATCTATGAAGGCTGATTTCAGGGGCTTTGTTGGTACGACGCCAGCAACGTTTTAATGTCTACCATCAACATACGGCTTTTCTATCTAATTTCATGTAAATCTAAATCACTGTTGGGCACTTTAAGTTTCGCCATCAGCTTCCACGCTGCAAGTAGTAACATTACTCAGTCTGTTGCCTTCAGTCATTCATCTTCAACACTTCCACCACACAACGTCCCAAACAATGTCCACAATAATGTACTTCGCGTTGCAGTGAAAGGGGGTCTTAGACTCCACCGACTTCAATGTGAGATCGATTGGTATCCTCGGTCTTACGCAAGCTGCCTTACGCAAGACTTGCCTAAGGAGCAAGTCCAAGAGCTCCGCTGAAGGCATGCCCCAGTGGCAAGACGGAGACAATGGGTTTCCAACCAGGTCCGAGACTTGATGAAAAAGCACAAGACCTCCCAAATGAGTCATATATTCCTATGTCCTCCCCGTGATGAGTTGCGGATATGCCAACTCATATCACTAGAGAACATTCGTAAAGTCCTCCGGCGCGGCCAAGACAGTGTTGGCAAAGATGACTGGTGACAACATGTCTTCACAAGAATTTGGTGTTCTATTTTCAGCCTTGCGCAGTTGTTCCTCGTGTCTTTGTAAGAAGTCGTGATCAGATCTGGACTACCAGATGGATATGTGTCACTCGTGGATTCAGAGAGCCTTGGCAACTTGGATGGGCGCTTATTGATGTCTTTTGAATTAGACGAGAAGGATCTCGGCTAAGATATACACTGAGAGGAGACGCCGTGAAGACTCACGAAGATTAGTTGGTTGGATGTCGTTTCTCCTTCTTCACCATCAGTTGCCACAGTCACTCAGGGATCCAAGAAGACTGAATATCTCTCGACTACCCAAATAGACCTCTCCAGCCGTGTCTGCATCTCTGCACAACACCTACTTAGGCAGAACATCTCCTAGAGGCGGGTCGTTCTGAATATCTACTGGCATTTCGACCGTGGGTATACCCATTATTCCTCCGAAGTGATGTGGATATCATGCATCGACATACTCTAAACGTGGCAGTAGACAGCTGCAAGGACTTATGCAAACAGTCTAAACTCGGGATATAAGCTCTGGCGGTGTGAGGTCTCATGCTCGACAGGGGGATTTTCAACGATCGTGCACTTTGCTCATCCACTGCGGGTCGGCACGGGTTCCATCTTTACTTTTTTCAGCCCTACGGACAATTAAACGTGTTTCTAAGAGTTGATGAAGAAACATCCTGTGAGTCAGTCTGTGAAAATTCTTTAACGGACAGTCAAGTTGAGCTGGCAGAGAGTTGACAGTGTAGTATGGAAGATGAGATATCATATCCATGTAAGCCGCGGCCCTCGCTAATGCTACGCGATACATAAAAATGCATGAATTTCTGAATTCGAATCGCTGGCCTCTCCTGATTTTTACATAAGTGGTCCTCCCGTGTAACAGTCTTTTTTTTATATATCTAAACTCATGATACACAACCAGATTCAAACACCTGCAGAACAGAGTGGATATATAACAAGGGTTTATTTTTGCTTCTTTCACAAGATAAATAAGCTCTTTCCTCCTTCAAAAAAGCAGGTCAACTCAACTGAACCGTGCTGTCTCGCATATCTATCTTTCCCGTGTGGAGGATCATCACCTTCAAAAGGCGAGGGTATCTCAATCCCTGCCGATTCAACCCCCCTCCTTCGGTTCGGGCGCAAAAAACTCAACAAAAGCAAAACTAAATAACCAACCAACCACTAATACTCAGAGGTTCAGGGGTTGCAGAGTGTGTGGGACCCCTGAAACGCGCGAATCGTAGCTATCGAGTCTCCAACCTCTCGAATTTACGGTGAGGGACTGTCCCGTGCGCTCCCGCGTGTTCAGGTTCCCCTCCGAGTAAGCTACGCTAAGTACGCTACTGCTGTAGGACCTACATACTACAGCCGTGTACCTACGAACTGAACTGAACTGAACTACTGCTCGTCAACTTCAGCTCTGACTTGCATCGCATTTACCTGCATCAATCTTTTGCTCGCAGCGCACATCATCGCCCTTGACTCTTTTCGACCTTTCATCATCCTCATAAAATCAGTAAAAAATCAACAACTCAACATCATCTTTTACTTCTGCAATTGAACCATCAGCGCCTTTTTAACCAATGCCCACAATCTGAGGCCCCCTCCTCTCCCTTCACCACCAACCAAAATCTCACCACTCATCACAAAGAAACAAAAATGGGCTTCCTCGACTGGAACGACGGCGCCTCCGTCCTCTCAAGCAGATCTCGTCGTCACAAATCCTCCCGCTCTCACAAGAAGCGTCGTTCAGGTTCTCGCTCCCGCTCTGGCTCCCGTGATCGCGGCCTCGGCATCGCAGACATGGCAGAGTCCTTCTTTGGCGGCGATCGCTATGGAAAGCACAGCTCCTCGCGCAATTCATTCTTTGGTCTTGGAGGTAACAACCGCTCCAGCTTCTTCGGTTCCAGTAATTGCCCCCCACACACCATCAGATGGATGACACTCAACTAACTAAACCCTCTAGGCCGCTCCTCTTACTACAAGCGCTCCCCGCGTCAGGGCTTCGTCCAAAAGACATACAAGCAGCTCAAGCGTCTCCTCCGCGACCTCGTCCATTGGGCCAAGCGCCACCCATGGAAGGTCTTTTTCGTCGTCATCATGCCCCTCATCACGGGAGGAGCTCTAACAGCTCTCCTCGCCCGTTTCGGCCTGCGAATCCCACCCGCCATTGAACGCATGATGGGCGTCGCCTCCAGGGCTGCCGGTGGCGACTCATCTGGCCTTGTGGGCGAGGCAGTTCGCATGGCCAGCGGTTTCGGCGGCAACTCTGCTGTTCGTGTAGAGCGCGATACACGCTCATACAGCAGCGGCGGCGGCGGCAATGACTCTTGGGGTGGTTTTGCTGATATGGCCAGGAAGTGGATGTGATGTGGCTGGAGGGACATGCTTTGGGCCTTTGATTTAACAAACACTATTTAACGAGACGCACGCAATTGGCTTTGCTCGAGGCGTTTCAGGAACGGGACGGATTGGGATAGGATTTCAACTTGGGAGGCAGGACTGTGTGCTCGTATCACCATATGACTGGCGATTTTACTTAGAGACAGACAAGACTACCTGGCAGCATTCTTAAATAAACTTACGACTTAATGACCCTTCAACCATCTTGAACTATATCTCCCTTGTCTCGAGAATGTGATCGACTCTATCGAACTTTGTCCCAAAGCAGGCCCGTCACCTTGTCTAAATACGGTTACAAGACATACCTCACTCACGCAGGCTGGAGATTCGACATCGAAATCATTTCAGCACTATGTTCATTACTAGTTCTGTGCATTTACCAACTTCCGCAAAGTACCTAGCTAGATCTCATGTCCTACGACATCTTCCTGTTCAAGGCAGCCTAGGAAATGCCACCCCAAAACAGTGTCAGCCCTCAAACTCCCTGCAGGAGTCAATCTGGGCCAACCGTAGGCCCGACTCAACCACCGGCCTGTTGACCTGGGAGCCAGGTACGTGAACCAAAGCTAGATACCAATGCTATTCATGCAATCATTAACCTCTGCGCCCATTCCATTCCCTAAACTAAAATTCTTGAATTTTCATCGATCCAAGGCCTATGCATATGTCTGCTTATGCCTTGCTTGTTGATCGATGATGTTGTTGTTAAAGCTTCATTGCATGGTGCAATAAGCAAATAAAGTCGAATTGGCTTTTTTTTTTGTCGAGATAAAACTCTCGGCTGCGGTATGCCAAAAAGAATAGTGTACAAGTGCCGCTTGCAAATGCAGCGGCACAGTCATAGAACGCCAACGCTGGTAGGGTTTCTTCAAGTCGGATATCTCATTCATTGCTTCGCTTCGCCCTCTTTCTCCTTAGTGGGCTTCCAAAACTGCATCATTCGACTCAGTCTCCTTGTTCGGCTGTGCTTGTTCTTGCCCTTTCTGTGATTCTCATCCTTGTCCAGCGTCACCTCCATCGAGAGCTTGCTGCGCTCGCCGTGAGAGCTATTGATGAGACGGCTGAGGCTTGCAAGACTTGATCGACGACGTCCAAAGGCAGATGAGACTGACACAGGTCGGGGCTCTCGGAGAGTCGGCTGTGATTGGCGCTGGCTAGGCAAGAACATGCTTTCACGTGTCATTGTAGAGTTGCTTGATGTCAGTGAAGGAATATCGTAATCCACCGAGACCCGAACTTCAGGACCAGGCTCTCCCATCAAAAGCAGAGACCGGAAATTGTTCTCGTCGGCCACTGATGACGGAGCTGTCGAGATTCGCTGCACGTCGACAGACATGGGCGATCTGGGAGACGGGAAAGACGAAGAGTAGCTCATGGCGTAGGGGCTGTTCGGAACATTGGCTGGTGCAGGCAGATGCAAGGGACTAACTTCGCCAGGTGACACATCCTTGTTGGAAAGCCTCCTAAATGAAGACGGGGTTGAATCGGGAGCATCAGTCCGCTCAGAATTTCCGAATGGTGATCGGAAAATCACACTTGGCATCTCCTCGGCGATAACACATTCATGCAACGATGTCCTCGAACGCTCGCCCCGAACTGTACCGGCAGATATTTGATCCTTGTCACTCAGGCTAGAGGTGGTTCGCCTCATGGCCTGGTTTGAGCTGCGGATGGATAGCCTGTCTTGGGAATCCCGCATAGGGTCTCGGGTGCAAGCAGCTGGAGGTGTGGCATCACTGTCAGAATCCGTCTCTTCCTCAGAAGATTCGTCGGTTGTTCCAGATCTGGCATTGTCGTCATCATCCTCCTCATCTTCCTCAAACACGTCGGCCATGGTAGAGCTACTGTTGTAACGATTGATGCCGGCACGGCCAGGGTCAAAGGGAGGCAGATCAGGGGCAGATTCCGCTCGTCGATGGTAATGCATGCCTGGGCCACTGAAGCCCTTCATACCCTGGGCACTGTGAAGTCGTCGTTTACCAACACCACCAGCAGCTCGCTGGGCAGCCTCCCACTCAGGGTTACAAGGCAGCGGTGTGTTGAAAGGGCCGAGAGCGGCGTCCAGGTCAATCATAGGATATGCTGATTCGTCTGTTGATCGCTTTGGTGCATCGCCGTCTTGAGGAATGCTGGGAGATTCAGTCACAGTGAGAGTTGGTGTTGAAAATCCCATCAACTCGGGCTCCCCATACATCTCATCCTCACCCTCGTATCGAAGGACACGGGGAACTGGAGGGGTTGGAGGACGGCCACCCTCTGATTTCGATCGTTTGCCATGAGATTTGGGCTTTCGAGGCAAGATAGATCCAGCCCAACCCTTGACCTTCTTCTTCTTCTTTTTGCTCTTCTTCTTGGTCTTGACTGGTGTCTTGTCAGAACCATCAACAGCTGAACCGAATCCAAAACCAGATAGAGGCATTGTCTTGGTTAGCAAATCAAGTGAGCCAGCGCTCTGCGGTCTCTTTGCGGGTGATGTGTTCCCACTTGATGACTCTCGAGCGAAGAATGACCAGCGTTTTCTGGTTGGGCTGGGTTCATTATCTTCCACCTTGGTGTCATCAGCGAAATTGAGTAATGTCGGGATCGAATTTCGACGCCTGGGTGAAGATGGCATGTTAGCCACATCGTTAGTACCCTCAAGAATAGCGCCAGCGGTGCTTGGTCTTGAATCTGAAACTTCACGGGTTTGTGTCTGAGATAGTGGCGATGGGCTATCAAGGCCGCCGTGAGATGCCATTGATACAATCGATGAGATACTGCCAGATACCGAATGTCCATGCCGCGCCGTTACTGTGCTAGAAGTCCCATTGGAGACCAAAGACAAAGGCCGTGGGATAAACTCAAGTGTGTCGGAAAAGCCAACACGAGCCTTGGGTTGCTTGGGACTGTCATGCGGTGGAGGATTTGAAACGACAGGCTTCTCGGTTTCTTTTGGTACCTCAGGTTCAGGAACGGGCTCGGGTTTAGGCTTAGACTCAGTCACAACCTTCTCACTAAACGGTAGAGAGGCTTCATTGTCGGACGGACCAAAGTTGGTTGGGCTGGTTGGTGCGCTATTGCCTCGACCAAGAGGATCAAAAACGGGAGGTTGGAGAACAGGCAGGTCATTTGTAGAGATGGCGATTGAACCTCCTCTCCGGTGGCCTCTCTTTGGGGGTTGGAATGTTGGCGTTACGAGACCATTCTCAGACTTGGTTGGGCTGGTGCTCATGATGGCGATCGAGTTACCCTCACGAAGACGTCCTCCAACAAATTCACTGCCACCTCTTCGATGTCCATGGCCGCCAGGTCGCTGTGACGATGCGATATTTCTGGTCGAGTGAGGAGATATGGAAGGAGTCATGAGAAAGTTGTTTTCGGGATCTGGTGAGAGTAGAGCACCAGGGTTGAAGCTGAAGTCGGGTAATGTCGAGCGAGATTGCCTCTCTGCATGGTCAGCGTAAAACCCAAAGCTGAAATTGGGCGTCTCGATGGCCGACATGGGACGACGACCAGTAGCTCGTGAGAAGGAAGTTGGCGCGGATGCTGGTGCAGGCGGTTTAGCTGGAAAGACGAACGGTGGATTTGGCGGTGGGTCATCCAGTTGAGCGTTGCAGTCGACTGATTGAGGACCGTTTAACGAATTCAGCGACGAAGCGAATCGATCGGAAGGGCTATCGAACGCTGGACCGGGAGTTGGGCGGGATAACCGCTCAGGGCCAAATGCGGTTGCCATCTTCTCCTCGGCCGCGCAGCGGCAATGAAGCGATGGACAACAATGGGCGAAATTAAAGGTTCATAGGACAAGCAAAACAGCCGTTCCAGAACCTCGAGGCTCGCTCAATTGTCCGGGTCGACCAAGTGAATAGCAATGGTGTTTGACGAATTCGCAAGAGATGGTCGTATCTGGGACGTCACAAGCAACGATCAGTCTGCAGATCTTTTGATCGAGATTGAAGTGAACCGAACTGAACGAACACGCGAGAAGGCAAAAAGTGACGGGTTCGAGAAAATAATGCTATAGATAATGGCGAGCAAGTCGTACTGGAGAAGCAAGGAACCAGAAGAAGCTCGAAAAATGGTCGTCGAGATGAATCGCGCAAAATTGGGTGGACGAATAACTCGCGAGCGAGAATGGCGGGAGTAAAACTATGGTTATGTAAAGTAAAGTAAAGTAAAGTAGTAGTAAATGGAAAAAGGAGTGGACGGCCAAGACCAGTGCAACTCTATCAAAACAAGAGAGCAACAACTGGAATCGCACCAAGAGGAAGGAGGTCGGAAAGAGGAAGAATGAAAATCTTCGCTCGCAAAGGCGGCGTTTACGATTTGAGGTGCGGCCGGAGGAGGGTTGAAGAAGAGAAGACGGGACGGGACGGGGGAGGGGGGATAGAAACGCGATTTCGTGATAAAAGGCAGACCAGGGCCAGAGCCAGAGGGAAAGAGGTAAGGCCAAATGGACTTGTGTTCAGCCATGCAAGTGCAAGGGGTCCCCACTGCCAACTGTGATCAGGGTACCTCCCTCAGGTAAGGTACGGTAGGTACGTAGGCATAAGTACCGCTGCAACCAACAGGAGTGCAGATGGACCGCCGGAAATGGCCAAGGAGGACATGCAACTCCAGTACCTCTGCGCTTCCTTCCCACTTGGGCCAGGCCCAGGTCCTAGGCCCCCCTAGCCTTAGTACATACTGTACAGTACATACTGTACAGTACAGTGCAGTGTGCGTGTGTGCAGCGCTGCAGCGTGTAGGTATGTACAGTATAGTTCATGATCCATCCATCCATTCATATACTGCCCTGGACAATTCGCCCTGGCATCCACAGTCCACATTCGAGAGACACGACATGGCCAAGGGGCGCCACCTCTATCGGGGACTCCAGCTGCCCGTGTTGGCTGCCAAGATTGGAGTGAGTGGATGCCAGTGAAAGGCGGTTCATGAATCGAGGAATTAGAGCGACCCGATCAAGAAGCCGAAGGAGCCCAAAGGGGATTGGGTGTGGTTGAGCTATGCTGCTTTTCGGCAAACGGTGTGCAGTCTGATGACTTGGAAGAGGCTCGCTAAACAGATCGTGGACGATAACAGAAACATTTATTAATTCTCTCTTCCAAGGCGGCAACAACAGCAGCAGCAGCAATTACACACACACTCTCTCTCTTCTCTTCCCCTTCTTGGATTCCCTTCTTGGGTTCCCTTCATGAATTCTTCCTCCCGTCTCAAGGGGCGGCCGGGCCTCCTCGACTCCGCTTGGCAGTGGAGCCTTTTTCATCCACCCTAAAACCAGACCCAGACCCGCACTGTGTTGTCCTCTGCTTGAGGCAAATTAATTACACCCAAGCGGTCTCGTTGTTGTTGTTGTTGTCTTTGACTGGGCGGTCGGTGATAATAAGGGTCGTCGTCGGAATTGCCATGTTATGCTGTCAAATATCAATCAACGTGCTCATCCATCCGTAGCTATCTCTATTAATCATGACAATCTGACACGACCATGCATCTCATCTGCGCTATGTACCCCAGGGACCACCAATCTTACTGAAACAGGGCAGCATTGTCATGATTGATATTGATCTTCATTAACAACAGCGGTGCCTTTCATGGCGGTCACCATCAAATGGCTGGTACTGTCAATATCGGCACCCAAGACCCAAGTCCACTTCTGCACTGTGACCTAGCAGGACTTATCCCTGGCCCTTTGTCTAGAAATGCTCTGTTGGGCTATTCAAACCTCTTTTATTCGTCTGTACGAGACCGCTCGCTCGACACCCCGGCCCATGTCACCTCAGTGCGCCGTGTACCTGCACCTAAGGTGCACTTGTGCATGCATAAACAAGCGATGCAAGCCCACGACAGATGGGTAAAGATGCAGGCGAGCAGGCGTAAGCAAGTGACATCAAGCGCTGAACCTAAATGCTGTTGGAACGATGGCACTTCCATGTGAAAGGAAAGACTTGATCTTTGCGACATTTGTTGTTCGATACTCCATCTCAATGATCTTCAACTCATCAAGCGCTTTACCAGGATGACCTCCAGGTTTGAGAGTGGGGGAGGCGAACATCCAAGTGGAGGTCTACGGATACCTAGGGAGTAACGGTTACAGCGGGCGGCACGATGTCTTGCTTGATGGCCGGACGTGACAGTCTAACGGCCTTGGCGGCTACGCATTTGAAAACCAAGAGCATCAATTCTTGGTCAGGCATGATGGATAACTATCGCAAGAGTTTTCCTTCAGATGTTTGCAAACTTGAAGACATGTCAACCGGAGGTGTTCACCACAATAGACTAACGACAGGCAGAGATCCTTGTCGATTAGCGACCAGCTGAGTTACAATAAGCATTGCTACCGTTTGGTCAGCGGCCAGCTGCAGGTGAGGATTCGGATGACAACCGGCTGACCACTTTGAGCATACAATTCACGGGATAGGGCCGAGTCAGCTTCATACAGCATGCATATCATATCAGACGGCATGGCGGAACGCCTGCACCGGTCTAGATGGTGTCAGACAGACACGAACAACAAGACTTGACAAGCTGATGGGATCGGTGATTTGTCTTGAACAAAGGTTTAGTGCAGCCTCTCCTACAAATTATCGTAAGATGCATATCCACTTTTGCCTGCATTTGTATCTCTATCAAGGCCTGGCTCTGGACGGACGGATACATACAAAGTCTCGTCTCGGTGTTTTCTCTGCACCCATACACAGCTGTACCTTGATCTGGTGTAAGTCAAAGGCCAATCATATCCACAGAGACATGTCCCTGGGCAGCCACCAACAAACAGATCGATCTCAAGAAAGGGGCGGGACCTAGATAGATCAACGGTACCATCCATTTATTGAAACATCCAGACCACCACCAGCCAAAAGTTAATGTAAGGAGTTTAAACGACTCGATAGTTTCCGCACATGATAGGTACCTAATCAACCATCGATTTCGGATCTCGATACAATAGTGCCGAGCCTTGCACTACCAGGCTTTGTTCGAAACAAAGTGCCTACCTAGCTTGCTTCTGTCTACTTACTCTCAGACTCTCTCCCTCAACTAGAATTCTCACCAACCGCCTGCACTATCGTACAGGCGAGACATGGCTTGCATGACGAATCGGGGCAAGAACCTGTCGCCAACTGCTATGCGCCACAAGAGATACAATGCGACGCTGTATACAGTACATATGGCACAGCACATTTCTGCCGTGTCTTGTTATTTTGTTTGCTGCGTTTGCGAGCGAATTTTATCGGGGTTCTCTTCTTTGCTTTTTTCTTCTCTTCCCCCGGCATGAGATCTGTCCAGGATGAGCTGGCTTGGGGCCCGTTGACCGACCAGGTCAGAAATTACGAGGCCGAGAACAACAAAGCGATTCACAAAAATAACAACCCCAGGAGTTATCAAGATTCGTTAGGCTGTGATCTATCAACCGGGAACCCTTGAAGATTACGTATCGTACTCGTCCGAGCGCTTCTGTTTACTTGTTTACAGGGCTAACTAATAAAGAGTCACGATTTTAGATCTTGACAGATGAGTTTAGGTCCAATTGCCCTTGTTTACGACGTGAGCACTATCGCACGGGATCACGAATTTCTTTTTCTGTTTGCATCTTCATCATAGTCCCATTTCTCTCAACAAACCTTGGTCTCATGCCCTGGTTCAACGCCATGTTCGCTACGCACGGGGCCAGGAACAGCCGTGATGCCCTTGTCTATTCCCACACTGTTACCTGTACCTGAAAGTCTTTCCTTGATTCAGTCCTTGAAAGATGTGGCAGCTGATGACGGATGCAATTAAGGCTGACGCAGCTGTTAGTTCACAATCAGGGCGCAACGTCGTGAGAGCACATTCATTGCCCTGTTCGTTCAGGGCGGGAGATTCACCAAGGCAACGGCATTAGTTTGTGAGTCCTGATTGGCTTTTGCTTTGATTTCCTGCCCTGTTGCGCTTGGAATACACAGCACAGCACGTCAGAAAAACCGGCGGGATGATCATGGATCCATCTTATTATGTTTCAATATATCAACCCGGGTATTGGCAGCTAATAAGTTGAGATGACAGGCGCCCCTCCCGTGTAACAATAGCAATGCTATCTATCATCTGGAATTCATCTGAAGTTTTGCATTGACAGCTTATAATGATGGGCGCCTATACAGTGTCAACAGGTCGAAGTTATCCTGGCATGTCTGATACACATATTAACCTCAGACTGTCAGATCTACTGCAATATCCGACGACACCTGTAAAACAATGTCACAGATTGAATGGCCACAGGGCGCATGGCGCATCGGAAAAATAACTTAACTCGGTATAAACAAGACCGGATGATTGTCAGAACCATCAAGGTCTAAATTAAGCATGGCGGCACGATTTAGACCAAACACGAGTAGCATCTGTTGGTTGTCATGACAATTGTGTGTTGGCAATTGCATGATATCTGCACTTGACAAACCTGCATGCATACAATGCCTGTCTGTATCGACATCACAACATTGATGAGTCCTCGTGTCTCTCTTTCATCCCTCATGTCTTGCCCAGGCCAGGGGGTTCATGGAGTCTCTCATGAGCTCGCTCCACCTACCAGCTAAGCCACTATATACGACAAGGATTCTCCCTCTTTCAAGACCTCGAATTTCCCCGTTACGCTCCACCGTGCACTCACAACCGGCCAATTTCGGGGTCGTGTTAAAAAAAGAGGCTTGCGAAATCCCATCTCAGTCACTCTCACCTCGCCCGCGCATTGCCATGAAATGAAGGCTTTCTTGCATGCATGCATGAGCAATCTCGCCAACTATCTCAAGACGGAAGCTGTTCAATGCCATTCGACACAGCTGGCATTCCTGTTATTATTATCAGCAGTGGTAATAAGCCAATTGGCTCAGCTAATTGCGATATCCTCTCCATTCCGTCATGAGCTCCATCTCCCTACAGTACACGTTGCGGTGAAGGACATGGCTGACGATGTCAGGACAGGTTAGACAGGTTCCCAAAATATCTACCGTGTATTTTATGGGGGTGAGGACTACCCGGATTTAGTACACGATGGTTCATCGTCATTTCGTGGCCTTCGCTCAGGCTGGGTCCATGATAGACGGGCTGTCATTTAACGTAGGATTCGGTCTCGATACCGAAAGAACAAGGCCTGATCTGGCCTCTAACCCGCATCAGACGCGTCCCGCTATGGCCTTGGTATGTACTGATACGGAGTGTTGATTACTCCGTACAATGTGACCGATTAATCCTCCTGTTATAGGCGTTCGTATCGCGCTGCGTGTTCTTTCGTAGCTGAGGCCTTAAATAGATGCATCCTGTCTCTCCACATAAACAATGTCTCTCCCTTTTGAAAATGTCTCTGTAATTAATGCATGGCTGACATCTGCAAATGATGGTAATTAACCAAGCCGCGTAGCCATTGAGGTGCGTACGTCAGTCAACCTCTGATTCCTTGTCAGTAATAGATTCAAAAGGCTTGGCTGAGGCTATCTCCTTTGATGCATACTCGTACGGTGCCCCCCTTTCATACAATATACCTGACATAAAACGTAAACGAGCATGCATTGGCAATACGAACGGTTATAACCCCTGCTCCAATCACATCACTTGATCAGCATCTCAACCGCTAGCTTCCATCCCTTTAGAGACGAAGAGGCAGGAGAGGGGTACTGACAAGGGGCCTATCTAATTAGAATAAGTTAAATAAAAGGTACTTATATTTATACCTATTTTTCGCTATAATAAAGGTATTAGTAATTTACTAATTTATAAATAATTATTTTATA
>JABFFJ010000207.1:0-17462 GCA_013623715.1 Fusarium verrucosum
CTTATAGGGCTAGATAGCTTCTGAATATCGCACTTTTCTATATTTATTAGATATATTATGTGGGTTATGAGACATTCCGGTATCGGAAGCTGTATCATCTTGTATTCCACCATCGCCATCGAGCACTGTGTCTTCCGCACTTGAACTAGTCATAGAGACGGCATCCGAATTCTCTTCGTTCCTATCACTTGATTCGTCGTTCGATTCCAGTTCTGGCAATGCGAAAAGTGCCAGGTGTTCCTGATGACGGCCAACATGACGCTTATATTGTTGGGCCGACTTAATCCTTATATTGCAAAAGGGACAAGAGAACCCCTGTCCAAAGTCGAGAGGCTTTCTTTCCAGTCTTATTAATGCAGAAACCTCTTTTGTGGTACCTCCTGTATTGTGTCTCCGGGATATGTGCTCCTCACATTCAGACAGGGATGAAAAGATCAGGCCGCAAGCCAATGGGCATTGATATATCGTCCAATGCTCATGTTGCATGTGCTCTATCCATTGATGCCTTTGATTAAATTGCTTTGCCGGTGTCTTGCAATCTCTCTCGAGGCATGTGTAAGGTTGAAGATCTGCATAAACATGCTTCCTTGAGTTTCGTCAGTTCAGCCTACAATAGAATCGACCTGTAAACATACTTCCAAGAACGCCTGTCTGTCACATCAATCATGGAATAGCAGAACGGACACTGAAAGGGGCCACTAGACGCCTCTTCTGGCACCGGAGGAACACGGCATTGGCCCTCATCTGCTACTGAAGTGGCAAATGAGGTCTCGGAAACGCCAGCATCTGAAAGGTTGTCTCCTGTCGTGCCCGTCCAAACCAAATCGTGGTCTCCAATCCTATCCTTCAGGTGATCTGGTAGTGAAGATGCAACCGTTTCAGCATCCCCCTGATGGTGGTGATCAAGTCCGTAGGATAGTTTATCGTGGTGAGCCTTCCTATACTTAAAGAACTGCCGGCGGCGACTTATCGCCTTTCCCAACCTTTCGGCAAGAATTGGATCGATTGACTCAAATTTGGAATTAACATGCTGAATGTCAAACTGTTCAAAATGCAAAGTCTCTGTCGACTGCGAATGCATAACGCGATCGTGAGGTGCAGGATTCCGTATAGCAACGCTGAGGCGAAGAAGGCAATTGACTACATCCGAGACATCAATTGAGATCTGGCCCAATTCTGTGTCAGGGATGTCGTCACCCTCAGAATCTTCGCTTGCGATAATCCCTTGGTCTTCTCCCAGCTCCTCCCAGGAGGGCACCTGTCCAGTGATAATAGAGACTGCATCATGAAGAAGCTCACTCAAGTCTCGAAGGAGGCTGATGACTTGATGCCGAATACTGGAAGAGTCTCGGAGGCGGTAGTCCAGTGAGCTCGTTCCTCTCCGATGTGCACCTATATTTCCAGACCAAACCTTGAAGCGTGTCTGTTGATCTCTCAGTTCTTGATTGAAATTTGGTGGTGATTCCAACTCTTTCTCCTTGGAAGCTCTGACGGTGTCATGAAAGAGGTCAAGGCAACCCAAGACATGGTCAGCGATACTTCGATCCATGGTGCGCTGTCAGTAGCTCGATAGAACACAATCTCGACAAGGTGGATAATGGACCAAAACCTGTCTTTGAATGCGAGAGGGATGTCATGACCGGGTCATTTCTGTCACACGCCAGATACTAAAGTTCCTTGTGGTTAAGCCAGGGCATCTTGTACCATTGTGCGACAGTTTCAATAGGTCGTGGCCCTTCGTGACGTGGGACAAATGTGCAAATAACCCCGCTCGAGGTGAAAAACACGTCGTCTCTGCCCCTCTTAAGGTAACATGCAGTAGATAGAGGTCTGTTCTGTTCTTGGAGTTGATTACTCCCCTTTCATATTTCACAATATTCCAAATATGTCTGGATTTGAAATCGCCGGTATTGTACTTGGGTCAATACCTCTTTTAATCTCGACGCTTGAGAACTATTCAGCAGGCCTTTCAACGTTGCAGCGATATCGAAAGTACAAGCGCGAAGTACAGAGCCTGATTCGAAATCTTGAAACCGAAAGAATCAAGTTACAGAATGTTTGCGAGAGGCTACTCCTCGATCTCGTCCCGCACTCGAGAGTTAAGAGCCTGATTGATGATCCCAATGGCGATCTGTGGAAAGATCAAGTGACTTTAGAAAAGGTCAAGTTCCGCCTCGGTGGGAGCTTTGATATCTTCGAATCGACCATCAATAGCCTCAGAGCAACTATCGATGAGATGGCCGACAAGATAGACTCCCAACGTGGAGGAATAATGTCCGGATTGAAACGAGCTATTTTCACATTGAGCCGTTCACAATACACGGAGCTACTCGGCGAGATCAGAGACAGTGTTTCTAATCTCGAGAATCTGACAGATCGAAACATGGAGCTGGAGCCTGCAAGGAGGGTTCGATCGCGACAAACACTTTTCAAACTACTACGTTCTATCTCAGACAGCCTTTACCGAGCTTTGACTTCCAGCCTCTATTGCTCCTGCAGCCATGATCTCGGTCTTGAGTTAGAAAGTCGGGTTAATAAAGTTCTCCACATAACCGACGAGACTGAATTGGCGAAGTCGACCAACCAAAATAGCTGTGTCTTATAACGATCACTATGATCATGCCAGGGCTTGGAAGCAGGTCAATGTTCAACCGGTGGTCTCCATCTCTTCAACCTCAACCTCAAAGCCACTTAGTTCGCCTTCCCTAGTCAAAGGTGGTTGGAAGAAGAAGGTCCGCTTCTCAAGTCTTTCAGGAGAGACTTCATCAACAACAATGGTTATTCAGACAAAGACCAGTTTGAATAATACGACACAGCAGACGTCCTCACAATACACGTCTACTGCTACCGTTATTTCACCTGTCGGACACCTTGACCTTTGCAAAAGCATTAAAGATGGCCCAGGCCAGATTCAGGCCAACTCCTACGGGATAATACTTGACGAGTTGTCGTCTGATTCGACGCAGTTTGCTCTATCTCCTCTCTCACTTAGAGACTATCAGACTCATTCTTCTACATCTATCGTCTCATTGAGGGAGATTCTGGAACGAAAGACCAGTCATATCCAGCCACCTTATCAAGACCGTTTACGACTCGCTGTATTGGCCTCGTCAAGCATGCTGCAACTTCATGGCAGCCATTGGTTACCCGATCATCTGGATAGCCGCAACATTTTCTTCTTTGAATATCTGGACTGCCCAGACTACTCCAAACCTTTCCTCATGAGACGCATCTCAAACGGAGCTGAAGGCTCCACAACCTGCAGCCCGACTCCGCCTTTATTTTATAACCCAACTCTATGGGCATTAGGGCTACTCTTGATCGAGCTTGTTCTTGGAAAGACTATGGACTCGTTGCAGACTCTTGACGATGAACCCCAAGACCATGGGCTATCATCGGGTTTATTAGATGGGTCTAGGCTTCCACCCAACTACTTTACTGCGCATCGGGTCTTGGCACAGGTACACATACTGAGTTCTAACTATGGAGCGGCAGTTTCACGTTGCCTTGGGGGCGAGTTACATAACAGGATTGACTCCTTGGAAAGCGTAGCCTTTTGCCAGGAGGTGTATTCTGGCGTTGTTGCTCTATTGGAAAAGGATTTAAGAAGTTCCTTGATTATATATTAATATTCTATAACATAGAATGTTGAGATCAAGGCTAAAATGTACTTAGTATTAAAGTTAGCCAGAAAGCTATTTCAAGATATACAATCTTCCCAATTCAGCATTTATTCCTACATTCTAAGTAGTTATTTCTTGAATTCCTGGTTTTTATTTACTAAATTGATTGATAATACTATTGGGACAGTACCAGTATAAACACTTCATATTCATCTTGACAGATATAAGACAATAATTACCTGTATATATAAAGGTGCTATGCGACCCCCTCCACTGCACTATCAGAATGCGGGTATCAATAAGCATAGATCTAGATTGATTGATGAAATCTTGGCTGGTTCCATTCTGAGATGACTAAAGTTTATGTATGCCATATTTGGGCATTCAAGAAAGGATACAGCCAATGCGCGCCCTGTGAGCGTTGCAGATGAAGTGGATTCTCTGTTGGTCATGAGGCTGTAAGCAGATCAACGTGATTCAACAAGTCATCCTATAAGACCATAGCTGAGTGTGGAATTAATGCGATGTCTTAAACTAAACATTTAACACACATATATGTTAACAACCCACTCAGCACTTGCTTATCATGCCTATTACCGTCTCTGTTGCCGATCGAAAAGTCCATCCTTGGCAGGGCAACAAAGATGAAAGTCCCGAGAGAATCCTTGGGAAAGTGGTGAAATGTTTGGAGGTGAATTTTGGTACTGGAGAAGAAGCATGCCGAGATGACTGGGGAACGTTCAACTGGTCTGAATGGAATCAAGCCAGTTTCTTGATGGATGATCTATGAAAATGAGCCTCATCCAGATATGCAGGTTAGAGAATTTTGCACGCCTGGTAATTGCCTCCCGTGAATTTAACAAAGTTTATGATATGAATGGCAAAGAATTCTAAGTGAGTAATTTCATTTTATCTGTTTAGTTTATTAAATTTCTCGTGAGTCATGGTCATGAACTCAGTCATGTTCAAACTAGATGATCGGAATACAAACCGAACAAAACTCAGCATTGACCCACACCGACATTGTACGACACTGTTTACCTGTCAACCACGCACTAAATCTGTCATTTAGTGCATGATTGTCAGTAAATAGAAGCCCTACCTTGGCACTAAAACCTTCTAACGTTGGCCTAACAGTGGGCCACGTGGGGGCCATACTCGGTCTAATCAGCAATATCCAAGCAAAATTTTCATGATAGCTTCATTCGGCCCCCGGGCTTAGACCTATTCAAGATAGCGCCTCACCCACTTTTGTATTTTTCTCTCCTTTCTTAACATCTCCTCCCCAGATTTACATCTCGACTCCACGGTCTTTTCCATCTCAGATACTACCGATAAGATGAGCACCCTTGCGCTGCCTTCGAGCAGCTTACCGCCTTTGTTCACCCTGACTAAGCTCGCCGAAACAGACGTTTTCAACGCGCTGCAATACCTCGCGGCTATTTACTGTCCTATTTCTTTTCCATTCTCTCGACAGTTGGGAAACACAAAGCACGTACTCGTTGAGCCCGTTGATTCGGGATATACCTCTGGAAACGAAGATGACGACACAGAATATACACCCACAACCATCCGCGCTGATGTCCATGAGAAATCCTTCACCGAGCGCTGGTTAACAGGTTTTATCTCCCGTGTTGAGAGCCTTTCAATATTCTCCTCTGAAGAAACAAGTCAGCGCGCCCTTGATCAAGCAGCATACATCCTCGAATCCCTCTTCGCAACCGCCTTGGATGAAGATGATCAGAATTCCCCGTTTATGAGACAGTTTTCCTTTGGAGCACTCATCCCAGGACAAGAAAAGAAGCAGATTGAAGTCCAGCTCAACGACGGACTCGCCGGAACAAACGACACTGACTTCGAAGATGTCGGTCTCCAGAGTTGGGGAGCTTCCATTGTTTTCTCCGATCTTATGTGCACAGACCCAGAACGTTTTGGTCTCACGAAGCTCTCACATACCGGACACAACCGGATAATCGAGCTTGGTGCTGGAACAGGTCTCGTGAGCCTTGTTCTTGGAAAATTGGTACCTGCGCTGGGTGTGCAGGATTCCAAGATCATCGCTACGGATTATCACCCGGCTGTTCTCCAGAATTTGCAATCCAACATTGAAATAAACTACCCCGAGACCTCTCTTTCAAATGTCGAAGGATTTCAACTCGACTGGGCAGATTTCTCACGCGATGCTCCCCTCGACGTCCCAGCCACGATGCTCTTTGCAACAGACGTAGTATATGCCCCCGAGCACGCCCGTTGGCTGCGCGACTGCGCCACCCAACTTCTTTGCGACGATGGAGTTTTCTGGCTTCTCATTACAATTCGCCCCAACGGAAAGTTCGCGGGTATTGGGGATACCGTAGAAGCTGCATTCACTGCGTCAGATCGACCTTGCGGGAAGGCAGGGCGAAGACTTGATATTTTGGAGAGGCAGAAGTTGGATAAGCGAAGTGGTATTGGACGTGGAGATGAGAGTCATTATGAACTTTTTAGAATTGGCTGGGAATAATGGGAATGAGCATAGAAAGGGATATGCATAAAGCGGCGTATTACTAGGCATAAGGGGGAAACGTACTACTGAAATGATAGACTTGGGCGTAGACAAACATGATAGACATGACAATAGACTAGATATGGCAATGAAACGAACTTTACTTATAGATCATCGTTAACAATGTATTTCCTTTAGATAGCTGGCTCGACAGTTAACACGGGGAACACTATGGATTCGGGGCATCATTTCCCGTGTGCACCTTGCAAAACATCACAGTCGAAATACGAACTAACCCCTACTCCCCTAGGCCCAGACGTAAAGAAAGTCTAGAAGTCCAAAAACCGCGCTCGATACGCCAGGGGTAGCATGGCCATCCGTATCCATAAACTGCCTATCCGTACACCCGCAAACCCTCCAAGCGATAACTTTATACCCCGCCTCAGCAACGAGAGAAAAGTCGGGAATAAGAACATTAGGGTCAGGAAAAGATGTCAAAGTGTTTTCGTCCCGGCTATGTGCACCCTTCGTCACTGAGCCACCCCAACGACGAGCTAGTTCCTTCATGACAGCTGGGGTGACGCAGATGATTTGAAGGTCGCCAACTCTGAAGCCCGCGGTCACTCCAGCGAGCTTCCAGCTCTTGAGATTCTTGTCGCGTTTCATAATGCGCACCGACACCTCGGAGTTACTAGGATCAGCGGCTGCGCCGATGGCCCAGCGGAGAAAAAAGCGTAGATAGATGGGGTTTTCCTTCTTGGGGCGTGTGGCGGAAGCGGTTGGAGCTTCTGTGGTAGAGGTGATGGGCTTGGAGCCCTTGGCCTGGTTGACAAGAGTGTGAGGCATGACGACGATTGTAAATATAGCGGGTGCTGCGTATTGGTTCTGCGGACAAGTGGCGTCGAGTTCCTCTACAGCGCCTCAAGGTATACCTTGGATAGAGATTTGAACAGATTTTATAATAGCTAACGCAGAGATAAACCAGATATTAACTGTTCATCGTGCAGCTCCAAGGAATCGGTATGGAAAGTCTGTGCTGGAGCATAATGGTCTGTTCCATGCAACTGAGCAGAACAGCAATATGAACACCGATTTATTTCAGGAGGACTTGAACTTGTATCGAACAATATTGAACCCCCTAAACTATGCAGTTGGTTTTGAATGACTCATTAAACTACAGTGGTGCGGTCAGGGCTTCTGCTTTGTCGGTCCCATGTTGACAGTTGATGTACCCAACAACTAAAAAGGCAAGGCAAACCTCCTAGGCTATATGAGATATCATCCCAAGCCTCATTCCTCTAGTTACCGAAATGTTACATATCCCTGTGATCTAGCTCACGCTGACATCTACATACTCACCCCTAACCTCATCCTTCCACGCCTCAAATGCCACAATCCTCTCCCCAATCTTGACAGAGCCCTTTGGTACCGCATCAATCTCCTCAACATCCCTCTTCGGAAACCAGTAGTGCTCATGATCCTTGTTACACACCCTGCGGCCCAGGGTTCCCTCCTTGAGCTTCTTATAGCAAACATCGTCAAATTGAACCCGGCCGCCATCGCTTAGACAAGTCCACACCTCGCTCGCAAAGGTAAAATTCGCTCCACATCCGCCGTCGCAGTAGTATATCTCCAAGTCAGGCTCATCAGGTAAAGAAAATACGGTGCGTTGGAACGTCTCGCCATTGGCCATGGCGCGATCCATCTGGTCATCCTCTTCCTGAAACCTTGCAGCCATGGCCTCGTATTCATCGTGAGCTATACGACGCGCCTGGCGATCGAAGTCCAATGCGGCTATGAGATTGGGATGATCACGCATCACCGAGAAGACCTGGTTGAGCATCATGAGTGACCACGAGTCGTTATCAGTGCGGTCGTCGGAAAGCATCTCCAGAGCCTCTGTGACGCGTGGCTGCAGGATCTGTTTCGCTTTGGCTGTGTCACCGCGGTGTCTGAAGTACTGCGCAAAAGCGACCGTTGACTCGATATTCTGTGTACCAAGAGCCCCAAAGTCACGATAAGCAGCTTCAATCTTGTCAAAGAACTCCTCAGCTCGTGGTGGCTCAACGCCCTTGGCCGTGGCGAGCTCCAACCACGCGGGCACCATGTACATGAAGATGTCGTTGATGGCCTCTTCACGGCGGTCATCGGTAGTTTCACTCAGATACAGCTCCCACACAGCGATTCCGGCTTCTTCGTGGCCCTTTATATCGAACAGTGTTTTGCCGTAATAGTATCGAATGCTGAACAGAACTCCGTGGTCTCCCTTAGAGGCTGTCTTTGCAATGGCACGCGCGAACAACGTGTCCAGAAGATCATATCTCTCCGACGTCTCGATCAGCTGAACGAGCAATGGGTAGAATGCATCATGCGAAGTGAGTTTGGTCGACAAGAACTCACCCGCCGTGTTGGGCCCATCTTCAGGTTCGTCCAGCAGTCGTTCGAAGAAGGTGACCATAGGCTCCCAACGTCCAGCCTCAGCGTATTTCTGGAGTACGTCAGAGAAACCTTCAAAGAGGTCTATTGAGCCTCCTAGCTCAAAGATCTT
Source organism: Fusarium verrucosum (assembly GCA_013623715.1). NCBI lineage: Eukaryota > Fungi > Ascomycota > Sordariomycetes > Hypocreales > Nectriaceae > Fusarium > Fusarium verrucosum. The sequence goes on from JABFFJ010000207.1 coordinate 8,657, forward strand.
GGAGTATGTGGCAATGGCCTGTTCCTCCTGCTCGCCCTGTGCCCAGTACTTATCTCCCAGGTCATAAATGATCCGAGCCAGTATTCCCTTGTGTCCTCGCTGGCTCTGCCACTCAGTGTCACTCATGAGTGTATCAAAAACCTTCTTCAGATATTTGAGGGATTCTTCCTTAGAATCAACGATAAGGGATAGTGCGTATGAGGCTGTCCAGCTTTCCGGATTCATCTCCAATGCCTTTGAAGCCCTCTCTTCAATCAGTGACTTCTCGATTTTGTCGCTGTTCAAATGAGAGAGCAGAAGTACTGCTTGTGACTCCCATGTAGCGTCCTTGTCGGGTACTTGGATCCATGCTTGTGCCCAGTTCTCTAACCATAGGATATACTCCCAGGTCGGATCATAAAGGGAGTCAACATCTTCACTATCTTCCTGCTTCTCCTCCGACTTCTCTTGTTCCTGTTGAATAGCATCTTCGGTTGTCTCATCATTCTCCTTTGTCTCCCCCTTCTTCTTATCAGCCTCGTGAACCTGCCAGGTTTTAGTTCATCTGTAAACATAATGATAGGGAATTGCCTACCTTTATCAGGATTGATTGTAGGAAGATGAATGCTCGGAGTGTCTCCCTTCGCGTCGTGTCTTTTCGGAAAAGGTCCTGGGCAGCCGTCGTGGCAGCTAAGCTAAGGAGAGCCAAGCGACGGTTGACTTCGACCATATTGAACCTGGTGACTAATATGTTGTCCTTGACATGTTCTATGACAGCCGAGTCCTTGAACCACTTGGCGATTGCATTGACTCCCTGGTCTGATAGAATCCAGATCTTCCAGCTGTCAGGGAGGTCATCCTCAGAAAACTCTACATCCTTGGCATCCTCGTGGGACAAGTGGAAGCCGAACAAGGAATCAAGAGCGTACTGCTCCGTAAACAGCCTCACGAGTGCAATGCCAACTTCGGCCTTGAGAGAACGGTCTGTCAATGATAGGTCGGTGCCCTTCAGGTGAAGGTGGAGGTTTTCACAAGCGTAGTCAAAAAGCCTCTCTGTCTTGCTGGTACGCTCATCCGCGAGACAGTTGATACATCGCAGGACCATAGAGGCCTCGGCGTTGTCCGGGTCCTGGCAGATGTAGTTACCCTTGCGAGTCATCTTCATCTCAAAGAACTCATCAAACCCAAACTTTTGGTACAGGTCTTTCGGGCAGACAGTAGAGAGGTAGTGCTTGATGATGCTTATCTCGGCAGGCTGAATCTCCTTGAAGCCACTGGAGCTCTGGTCATCTGCCACATCGCGCTTCTTCAGTGGTATTGAGGAAAACATACCACCGATTTTGGCTTGGACAAAGCCCGATTCAGTACCGAAGATGTTGTATTTTGACGCGATCTTGGCCTCGACCGACATAAGCGACGTGCTTCCGCCGGGGCCGGCCTTGAGAGCGAGGGCAGACTCCATCTGGAGCGGAGTGAGCCATCTGCGCGCCGAGTTGACCCAGAGGATCATTTCATTGATCTCAGCAATTTCCTTTGTGGTTCGCATCTGGTTGAGCTTCTCGATGTCGGACTCAAGCTGATCCGGGCGCTCATTTCCTGCTGTCTGGAGAAGAGAATTAATTTCCTCGACATCGTCAGTCATTGAGATGTTGTCGAGCACCCTCCCAGTCTTATAATAGTCTCCCTCAGTCTTTAACTGGAGAGATGCCAGGATATTGGCCCTCATATCGGAGACACCGGGTCTGGATGTGTCCTTGAGGATGTCCATATCGTCCATGCGCTTGTTGATGAAGAGAACCAGATCCTGTGAATTCACATCTCCGAGCACTATCCTGTCCATCTTCACTCCACCGGCCTTGTCGATAGTCTCAAAGAGCTGTCTCTTTCCTGTCAACAGGATATGAGCCCTTTGAATGAGCGGGCTCTCAGAGAACCTTTGTAATAAATTGATAAGAACCTCAGCGTTGGTACCTAGCCCATCAAGGACTATGAATAGGCTTACATCCATGGCCAATAGGTCTTCGTTCTCGAGAAGAAGTTGTGTCCAAATGTCAATCGGGCTGCTGAAGTACTTGGCTCTCTCGCAGATGTTTGCAACGCTTTTCATGACAGGTTCATCTGCTAGAGCGAGCTGACACATGACGTGTCTAGAGATAACGTTGGCATCATCTGCGCTGCTTGTGGACTTGGAGTCAATATCAAGGAAGTTGTGGGCAACGATGACTCTTGATCCAGAGCCTTCAATCTTTTTCATCTTGCGGAGATGGAGGACGACGTTAGATGCCAGGAGCGTCTTTCCAGCTCCATCTTCACCCTCGAGAGCCAAGATCCGGTTCGACTCTTCAGAGCCAGAGATCCAAGAAGTAAAACGGGAGTCCTGCATGAGCCAATCACCACTACCTTCGATGATGTTGGATTTGTGTCGTTTCCACATCTTGTCCCACGTTTCATGGGTATCGGACTCTACCAAATCACGGTCCAGCTCTAGCGCATCTGCAATGGCGAGCTTCCACCTCGATAGATCTTTGTCGTGCTGCTTCTGGTTCCTTTCATCAACAAGACTGGTATGCATCTTTCGTGTCAGCGACAACCCGTCCCTGGAGTTGGCAGCAGCCTCGTTGCTTGACTTCCAAGTCTGCGCCGACACAAGCCCATGTTCTTTGTCAACGAGGTTCTTCATGGCACCCAGAAGATCCTGTACGCCATCGTCGCTGAGGAACATTTGCTTCATGAATGCAGCAAATTTGCTACGCTTTGACCGGAGTTTCAGGGTGCGGTCGCAGATCTCGACAAAGATCTGGAGGTGCTGGCAGGCGACCTTGGTAAGCTTGGAGTCCATTCCGGACGCGGCGTAATAGCTGAGTCGGTCGAGAAACTCAATGCACTTCTCCAGTAGACCAGCTAGACTCTCGAAGATGCCCTCATAGCCTTGCCAGGCCTGGATGACGAATGTGAGGGCATTGTAGCATTGACCAGCAGGGGCAAAGACCTTCAGGAATGGTCAGTAACGTGGTCGAAGATGGGATATATTGACTCACATAAGATGCTCCATCCGCTACGATTCCCCCGACAGTCTGAATGCACTGTAGCGTACGGTTGAATATGTTCTTGATAGCACCGTATTTCTCCGCCGCCTTCTTGTCCTTAGACTGGGCCTGATCCAGGTACTGTAGAACGTCATTCATTCCGAGGCCTTGCTTGATCTTGGATGAATCTCCTCCCGCCATCTCGACGACGCGGGCTTCGACTTCTTTCCATATCCGGGCGACATCTTCGTCGACATCCGCACCGAAGGCGACAGCCTTGACATCCAAACCGCTGGCAGAAGCCGCCATGATGATAAATAATGATAGCTCGTAAGAAGAGATATGTTCCGATGAGAAAGACAAGTCAATGAAACGGAATGGAAGGGAAGGAGAGTAACTAAAAAGAATGATCGACGTCCAGGAGGCTGAACTACCAATATAAATAGCGCCCGTTGTGCGAGGCTAACGCCCAACTTGGCATTAGAGGCAAGCCGATATGATATTAGGGCTGACAGGCTGAGACGCACCCTGGAGCAGGATAAGCAAGAATCGGGAAAGGAATGGAATTGTCCGAATGATTTTCTAAAATGTCTGGTACTCTGATGATGCAGAGGCAGGGCCATTGCCCCTACGCAGCTAGTTGCCATTATACCCGCCCAGCCTATTCTTTACGAAATAGGTGCATAGTCGTTCGATTTATATACCTATGGATAAGGAAATGAGCTCTAGATAAAGAAATAAGATCAAGGCTTTACAAAATCAAAAAGAACACAGTATCGATTTATATAGAGAGTCGAGTATTTGGCTGTGCTCGGTCTTCAATAATCTACCCAGTCCTTCAGGGACTTTGGGATAACATTAGCTTAGACAACCTAGGATCTATAGGTAGGTAGAGTACTTCTTATATATGAAGAAATTTTAATCCCGTAGATAAAGTCGTCTTGTATTTATTAAGCTATTAGCAACCTTTTGGCCCTGCCTCTGCAAGTCCTATCCAGATCAGACTAATTAGGCTAGCTCTGTTCTCTCTGTTCTCTGTTCCCACAATAAGTAAGTAATCACTATGTTCTTAGCCAAGTGCCGCTAGGACAGCTGAAAGTGCAACATGGTCACTTTCCCTCACTTCCATAGGTGAGCTGCTAGGGCTATCGCTACGCTAATCTCTGCCTCCTAACGCTATTGGAAAGGGATATGCGCTTCACGACCTATCAACCCATCTTGTCTCTGCTTAGCTATGGTTGTAGGTGACGTGGCACGCAGCTTTACCGTCACATAACATCTCACGAAATCAGATGAACTTACCGGCGATTATGATGCACATATTCCATTTTAAGATTATAAACTTAATATAGTAATCCTTCCACTTATCTAAATCTTTCCAGGTAGTGTCTTCCCTCTTTCCGAAAAGAATCAGGTCGCTGCAGAGCCTCCAGGGCCGAGTATCGTCGCCCGAGTTCACGGCGCTGCAACGCAGGGCTCATACCTCACTTTTCCAGGTTCCCATTCCTCTATAAGAGAATGGTACCCTACAGACGCTCAGAACAAGGAAAATGCGGCTGTTTTGGTGTCCTGTCGAACTTCTTCGGATCGAAGGAACAAAAGCAGCTAAGTAACCCCCGTAAACCGACTGGCGAGTCTGAACGATCAGGATCAGCATCCAACCGCCCGAGAATATCTCCACCTAACTCTCCAGTTGCTCCCAATTCTGCAGGGTCTCAGGTGAGGCCCGAAAGATCGGAACAGTTCACCGCAAGACCTATCTCATCCCAGGAGAAGACATGCAACTTATGGCAAGAGGCATTAGAGGGAATAAATGATGAGATGACGAAAGCTTCGATTATTGCCAATATCGATAGCTCTGATGGGAAATTTGACATTGGTGAATTGATAAGTCTCGTTCAGACTCATGAAGACAAGTTCAAAGATCAATCCACAAAGATTACGATCAACAACAGAGACATATTCTGGAGGGACTGTGCGAAGCGGACAGTATCCTGCATCACTATGTGCGGAGATATAGCCATGCCATTTGCACCCGCACCCTCTACTGTTGTCTGGTCGGCTGTGAAGGTTCTCCTCAAAGTAAGCTCCATGGCTACCATGTCTCTTGTTGTTTTAGCTAAGCCAACCCTTCAGGCACATGTTGGACAATGCGAAAGTCTCATAGCCATATTTGGATGCGCGGAAAAGGCCTTGAGATTAGTCAGAGTCGACGCTATTTACGAGCGAGTCTTCTTGCAAATCAGCTTGACCGAATTTAGTGACACCTTCAAGCTCATACGCGGAGCTCTGGTTAAGATGTACGAAAGGATTTTGCTGCTTCTAACCAAAGCAGATAGTCATCTTGTTGAGACAAAGGCTATACGACAGTTTTGTTTGGCATTATGGAATCCTGAACAAGCACAGGATTTGATCGAAGACTTGAAAACAGCCGAAACAGAGCTCAATAGCTGTGTGCAAGCCTGCAACTTGGCGCAAATAGTGTCCCGGCATGAAGAAGTTACAGAACTTCTCAACTGTTTGAACAAACCTATCCGGTCCATTGACGATGGTATCTCTACGCTACTGAAGGATATCGAAGGTGAAAAGATGAGAAAAGCCCTCAGCTTCATCAGTAGCATACACATCGGTGATCAGCATCTTGTCAAGACAAAGGACAGGACAGAAGGTACCGGCGAATGGTTTTTGACACATCGTAAGTTTCGTGACTGGGAAGAGTTGAGCTCATCCTCTTTACTATGGCTCACGGGGCAAGGTTTGTTGTTCTCAGCGTATTTTTCAACTTCATACAGGCTGACGAGTGCTAGTTGGCTCTGGTAAGTCCACACTTGCATCTCACGTAATAGATCGCTATTGGGTTCGTGATGAACCAGTTGATGACGGGTTTGCCTATTTCTACCATCGCAAAACCGACCAAATTACAGGAGACCGGGTGGTGCAGGTCTTGAGAAGCTTTATTCGACAATTGGCAATTGTGCCTCATTATCCTGAGAAGATGGCTGGGAATCTCGTCGAACTTTGCGAAGATATGGAGAATACGCTACGACCCTTTGACATCGCTCTTTGTCGACATATTCTATCAAACCTGGTAAATCAGCTGCCGCGAACTATTCTTATTCTTGATGGTCTGGATGAGTTTGAGAAAGGAGAAATGAAGAAAATCATCAAGTTCTTGATCGATCTCCTCAGAGAATCTCAAAATCCAGTCAAAGTTCTCATATCAAGTCGAGACAGACCCGACATCAGAAGCGGAATTTCAGAAGCTGGGTAACTTGTTACAACAGTCACTATCGAGGATCAGAACGAGCCCGACATTAGAACGTTTATCCACGAGAGGATCGACGCTGTTGGAAATGAGTGGAAGGTAGAGGTGAGAGAAAGGGTCATAGAAGAACTATGTAACAAGTCAGCAGGAATGTATTTCTCCCCTCATTCAAATAACATCTGTTCTAGCATAGTACTTACTAGTTGTATAGGTTCAGATGGACGTACCTTCAGATTGAACAGCTGGCTCAGCTAGAATCTGACGATGCGATCCTGAGCAGAATTGGAAATCTCCCAAAGGACCTTCAGGATTCATACGATGAGTTGTACAATAAGAATGATCCGGTCGATCAAGAGTACCTACAGCAAGCCGCCAAATGGGTCATGTATGCATATGAACCGCTATGCACGAAAGAGATATTGGCAGCGGTCCAGCTAAAGGTCAATGACAGCAACACTGGTTTCAACCCCCTGGGGCTCTTGTCAGAGAGGCAATTGGAAGGCATCTGTCGCCACCTCATCGTCAAGGATATTAATGACTACTGGAAATTCCCCCATGCGTCTGTACAGGAGTACTTCCATGAAAGACATGGGGGATGGGCTGGCAAAAGCGGACAAGTTGAGCTGACGAAATTATCACTTCTGCTGGTTACGGCAGCACATCGCGACCTTTCTGATACGGACATCTTGACGGAGCTTCAAAGCTCTGTCAAAGACACAGAAAACGAAGACACAGACCCAGTTCCTGTGACTTCGCTTCGAGACTATGTGTCGAAACACTGGCCTTCGCATGTCAGAGCTGTGCAGGATGAAATTGGGGGGCTCCCTGAGATCTCGCACCTTCTGCAGCGATTCATGATCGATCTAGAAACGCCGAAATACTCTACCCTGGAATACCAAAACTGGGCAATATACTATAAGACGAAGTTCAAAGGGGTCTACGGTGTATATGAACAGGCGCACGATATAGATTCCACCGAAACCGCAGCATTTGGACTAGTGGTTCTTGGTATATCACCAGCAGCTATGGAATGGGTAAAGGAATGCCTCAAGCAAAACTTAGAGGTTCTCAACAATCAAGACCTTCACCTTCTTTCCCTCGCCGCGAGGTATGGTCATCCTGAACTTTGTGGTCAACTTATCGGAATGGGTAGCAGGGTGAACCGACTTCTACCTTGGGGTACCAGCGCCCTAGATCAGGCGTTAGGATCGAGAGTGATATCCTGCGTGAGGACACTCTTGAAACATGGAGCAGATCCCAATCTCAGCACCAATTGTCATTCGTTATGTCGACTGATTCGAAGTCGGTTTGATAAGGAGCTAATGGAGCTTTTACTGAACTATGGTGCCGAGCCAAATGCTCGTTGCCCGAGCTGTGTTTCCGGAAGTGTACTGATTTCTGCAGCCATTGACAATAATCCAGACGCCGCCACAGTTCTGATCAACGCTGACGCCCCGGTGGATTTACCCGCCGGTGTGAAGAGAAGCCCCCTGTCAGCTGCCGCATTTCAAGGCTCACTGCAAGTGGCCAGGCTTCTTGTTAATCATGGAGCAGATGTGAATATCCACACGGAGGAATTTGGAGGCGTATTAGCTTCGGCTTTTTTTGGGTTCGGCGGGTGTTGAAATGTTGGCATATCTCATTGAAGAGGCCAAGGCGGAACCTTACAGGATTACCTCTGATCTTTCTACGAAAACACCCTGGTTTCTTGATAAGAATACCGAGGAGAGAAACGCAATGGCAACGTATCTTTTTGCAAACAAACATCTCGCTAAAGATGATCCTCAAATCGCAGATATTCGAACCATGCATCCAGACTTTGCTGAACCATTCCTTCAAGCCATGGTCGAGCAGGTGCCCTTTGAAACGATTGTATGAAATCATGACAGAAGATTGCTGATTTAACCAAGATCACACTAGCTTAGCTACTCGAACGGCCTTTCAGGGACCTTCATATTCCAAGTATATGTGTAGATAAGATAGCCTATGGAATGAAATCGAGCCACGGGCCTGATCACGTTATCATCAAGTTCATCTCTCCAGGTCCAATATATGTATCACACCATCTCCCAACCCTCTCCAGCATATCGAACCAGAACCTCTGCTGCTTGATCCCATGTTCCTCACCAGGATATGCCACGAACTCACAAGGCAAGCCATGATGTCTCAAAGCGCGACGGAATCCTTCAGCCTGAGAAAAGGGACATCGCTCGTCTTTTTCCCCATGCAAGATCAACACTGGAGGAATCACTGGTTCTCCTGTCTCACGAGAGTGCTTCACTGCACCAGCAACTTCCCACAGAGCACTGCCCTGGCGGTTTCGCGTATCGTCGCGGTTGAGCGTCCAGATGGTATCTCCACCAGCCAATTCTATCTCGTAGGTTGATCCAAGATCGGCTGTGAGGGCGAGACTCTCGATGTCACATACGCCCGCTCCAGCGATGGCAGCATTAAAGCGCCAGCTAAGATATCAGGAAATCAATGCCCTAAACGCCCTATTTAGGCTTATTATAATATTATATTACTTATTTAATAT
>JABFFJ010000208.1:0-30373 GCA_013623715.1 Fusarium verrucosum
CCAGAGTCGATCAGGATATTAACAATCTCCAGTTCATTCAACTCACATGCAACGTAAAGAGGGGTCCGCTGAGCATGATCTCTCGCGTTAACATCCGCCCCAGAGTCGATCAGGATATTAACAATCTCCAGTTCGTTCCGTTCACATGCAACGTGAAGAGGGGTCCGCTGAGCATCATCTCTCGCGTTAACATCTGCCTTCAACTCGAGAAGCTTCGTCACAAGTTCCGTTTCAGACTGTTGGACAGCCCAGTGTAGAGCTGTCAAATCTCCATCACGACGAAAAGGCTCAAACGTCTCATTTGGGTTGGCTCCACACTCCATAAGCTTAGAAAGTGTTTCAAAGTGCTTACTGAATGCTGCCAGATGAAATGCAGTTCTTCCTTGCTGGTCTTCCTCTTCGATACTAAGATGAAGAGCCGCAATAACACGCTGATTGCCTTCTTGAGCTGCCAAATGTATGGGAAGCCGACCGAGATTATCTTTGGCAAATTGATCCACGTGCTGCCGGGGGTGCTTAATCAAGCCATAAACTATCTTACTCAAACCAATAGCAGCTGCGCAGTGCAAAGCTGTTATCCCATCACGCCCTGCTACTTTCACATCTGCGCCTCTTTCTTGGAGTTCATCAAAAGCCCAGTAGTTCTTGTTCCAGATAGAGTAATGTAGTGGTGTCCAACCTCGGATATCAGGAGCATCAACATCAGCCCCCTTAGATAGTAAGCTGTCTATCCAGTCAGAGGCTTCATAATTCTTCCAAGCTGCAACATAGTGAAGCGGGGTCCACCCGAGAATGTCTTGAGTTCTAGCATATTTCTGGAGTTCCTCCGGTATCGCAGTCCACTGATTCCCAGAGTCAGGACGAGCAGCCAGGTCGTGTAGTCGTGTGAAGCCGCAGTTGTTGGGCTCATTTTGATTGCAATGACTTGGCGTAGAAGCGCTCGAGGTGCTGCCCGTGTCGCTGCCCATGTCGCGTCGCTGTCGCTGATATAGAATCTCCAGTTCATTCTGTATCTGTCGGTAGGGACTTTTGCTGAGTCTGCATGACAGTTCTTCATATATTGCCTCTGTCTCAGGGAATTGGTCCCTTCCACTTTCTGGTACCTTGGGCAATAGCCTTATGGTCCGCATATATTCAACCACTATAGCGACAGATCTTCTGAAGGTGAAGCTATCTTGGCGAAACTGGCTTGCAAGGTCCAACAAAGCATCGTAGGACTTGTAAGCTGCCCTCCAATTTAGTATCCTTTCATGCTGTAGTGCTTGGTTCAGGGCTGTTTCAATAACACAATCGAGCTCACCAAGCCATGCGTGAGCATGAAGTGGAGTGATAAGGGTGAGATAGGCATGATCCAAGTCCATCAGACCTGAGCTTCTGATTGCTCCCGCCAGTCTAACAAGGTTACTGCCACGCAGTCTAATGTTATTCCATTCGCCCGGGATGACTGTGCCCACTGTCTCCATCTCTGAATATTGATCAATTGGGGCTTTCATCTGGGAAACGGCGGCCCAAAGGAAAGCATGGAATATGTGTCTGGCGAAAAGCTGCTCCAAGGTATCGTTGGACTGAATAGAAAAGAATGTTTTCGGGTTAGAGTTTGAAAGAGCCAAGTGATCAGAAGAACCCTGCTCATCATTGTTTCCAGTAGGAATCTCGGTATCCTCATTTGCGAGTTGATCAGAATCACTGCCATTAGCCTGCCCACGCATTCCCTCTGCGTTTGAGGATTCAGTGAATGGTGTTTTGTAATAGCCCTGGCGAAACTTGGTCCCCACAACTCTCCATGATTCACGATAGCGTGCTCGAATTTGACTCTCGTCAATTTCCACTGGCTTGGGTGCATCTGCTGGTAACCACCAATCGAAAGCCTGTGCCAAAGGTCTTGTCCACTCTCCCAGAAGTATCAGTCCCCCTCCCGTTTGGGACTTCCTTTTGCGAAACCATTCGTCATCATCCTTCGTATTTGTCGTTTCAGAAGTACTTGAAGCTAAATCTCGCTCCTTGTCGACTGAGGCGAGCCACAAGGACAAAACCGAATCGAGTTCATCAATACGAGCTTTCCAACCCCCTTCTTGATAATTCAAGTGCATGGAAACAGGAAATTGCTTAGTCTCCTCGTCCCTAGCGCGTGTCTCCACCCGAATCGTCCAGGTCCAAGTATCCGAGTCAGTGACTTTCCGGGAGCATAAGGTATCCATTGTGACTTCAATGGCTTCGACAAGAGAGTTTACTTCCTTCGAAGCTGGTCCACGCCACCCAGCCAGCTGCGCTAGATGCTTTCGTATGTTCAAGGTCTCCTGTGCTTCATTTTCTCGTAGCTCTACCAAGAGTCCATCTGAATTAGCCCTATCGCCTTGACATGGCGTTTCAATGTTCGTGTCATGCGGAGGGTCGGAACCAAAGCTGCTCTCGGTGCTTTCCAAGACCACTGTCCAGGTTCTATCTTTAGACAGACCGAAGTCAAACCTGTGTTTTTCGTCCTTTGATGAACTGTTAGGGTCTAGTTTTGGATCTCCTAGGCCCAGAGCAAGTCCATCAAGCTCAAACTTGTCCCTTAACTCTGAGGAGTGAATAGGTGCAATGAACCCCACACGGACAAATGCTCGAAGAATTGTCATGATTATGACTGCAATGAGTTGGCCTACCGACGCGGACCAATGCATGGCTCGTAGACCGATAAACTGAATTAGGAAACCGACCAGAGAAACTGCTGTTGCAATTACAGTAAGGTTTAGAGCTGATCCTAGTTCAAGGTCGGAATGTGAAGCGATTTGTTCATTGTCGTTGGATTGACCTAGCATTGAGTTAGCATCCTGAGGTAGAGACTCGGTTAATGATTTAGGCTTTTGTTTACCACTTGACTTAGCTGATACATCTCGTTGTGAAGTGACGATGGTCTGGGGGCATTGCTGGGGATACAAGGCGAATGATCCGAAGATTTGATCACTCACAGTCTGCTTTTGTTGAAGCCAAATCATCCTCATTTCGCGACCTTGACCTGGTACATATCTCTCTTCTGTGGTACTGCGATCAACAACATGGGCACAGAGAAGCATCCCAAAAACGAGGACTAGTGTACCACTTGCCGCAAAAGGAAAGGCATATCCGAGAACTTCTTTGTCATCCTTCTTGAAGTTCAGAGTTGGATAGTAGGTAATGAAGCCAAAGTAGACCAACACTCCAAGCTGAAGCAAAACGCCAAAGGTTGCAACCACGTGTAATTGGGTTCGGTCGACTTTGTGATGACGGTTCAGGGTAATATTTGGGGCGTGAGTTGTGGTGTTCCTCAAGACAACCAGCTCAGACGCTGAAACCGTTTGACCTTGACCTTCTGGACTTCGACACTCAAGTGGTATTGACGGTGGCACTTCCACGTCGTTGCTCTTTCGGCGCGATGTGAAATGATTCCAAAAGTATCTCATGCCACCCTCAGAGCGTTGTCTACTTTGGCTCGATGATTGACGCTCTCTGAGGATCCATTTCGATAGGGCGGGTACGCTGAAGAGATGTGCTCTGCGCGAATCTCATTTGTCGTCAGCTTTTGGTAAGATCTCAGAACGGAAGCCTCATACCTTGTTTCCGGACCAGATCATGGCGAATGGCTTCACTTAGCTTCATGAACCTGATACGTTTGATGGCCCCAACTCCATTTGCTGGGGCAAGGCAGATAAACTCTGTGACAGGGGCCTTGCCCTGACATCTTACCACATCACTCCCGTTCCATAGCTCACAGGTTTCCTGGGATGTCGATGACATAAGCTCCATCTCTGCAGCAGATAAATTCTCTCTAGACCTGCCGATAATGGCCTTGAGCCAAGCTGGTCCATCTACCCGGATGGCACTAACGATAGTCGTGATGATACCAAGCGGCGCGACTGCTAAGAGGATACAGTCGGCCCAACCCATGGATTGACTCAAGAATTGCATCGTGACGCGCTCTCCAAAAAGAGCAAGTAGCCTTATTGAAGTCAGGAATCATTATCTATAGCACTTGATATAAATACATACGGGGCAAGGTCAGAGAACAGGTTATTGCTGAAGTCATCGCCAGAATCTGCTCGGGCTGGTACATAGAGCAATGCGAAGCATGAAAGAAGATAGGGCATGAAGTACGCCATGCCTACAAGAATTCTGAATGTGAGCTAGGGAGTGAAGGGGTAGCTGTCCGTGGAACGTTTCAAGGTGGTCAATACAACTGAAAGCGTATGATTAAGTCTTCGGCTATTGTAACTTTGTCCTTCTGAGGTTGGGAGTTTGTAGAAGGAGGACCAGGAACTTGTGATCCACGCCGACAATGCGGGGTTGCAATTGTAATGGCAGCCTCATTTTTGACCTTTGTGTAACGCCCAGCAAAAGCTGAACTGAGATAAACCTTGTGAAGACACCATGCATGAGAAGAATGGCTATTGAATCATGTTGGTGGATCTTATGCCCCCCTGCTCAGAGAAGCCAATCGTAGACCAGCAAGTATCTGACCGACAGCGTGATTCCAAGCCACTTATTCAATATTGAGGCCAGCTACCGCGGATGTCGGATCGCGAACTTTGGCTGCTGGTTGATTGCTGGGGTTGAAAATCGTCGGTGTGGCTTGGTGGCGCCGTTCACCTGAAATACAGCGAAGCAGCCCACAGTGGTATCGTTTGTTAATCAGCAAAATCAGCCAAAGCCAGTCATAGCGTGCAAGACCCTTCTGGTCACGTATGAGTGTTAATGAGGTGGCCGGGCGAACGGCCAATCTTTACAATCGTTTGCGCGATCACTTTGAGGAGATTCCATGGGGTAGCTAAAAGTATAAAAGCTATATTTCACGATGAAGGGAGGGATAAGGCCTTTAATATCATTTTCGGTTTCATAATGGATTTATGGCTTGAGGAATTATCGCGAACACACTGCTGTCAATTTCCTTACGCCACCAGCAAGCCTGCTAATTACAATTGATGATGCCTTACTACAAGGACTTGCACTGGCGGCTATAGGATACACATCCGGACCGGCCGAACTTGGCTATATAGAATGGTCTATCATTACGAGTTTCACTTTTCAGCTCTACACCGTTGACTGCTGCAGTGCTGGTATTGAAAATCATCACAACTGACAGACGGCAAATGACAACTGGCGCATAGCCACATTGATCCGCTCCCTATCATCGAGCTTATTGCCTGCTATCTGTCCCACATGTCTCATTACCCCGCTCTGTCGGACGTTTCACGAAGAGGGCGCTGAACAAATTCTAAGGCTCTGGGCTCAGACTGCGTGTTACAGGGATGGCTGCGAGTCGCAACCTCCGTTACGTATGCAAACGCGGCCTGTTATCTCCTCATCAATATCAATTGAGAATATGCTACCGTTCCTATTTCATTTATTCTAATATACCTTTATAATTAATAGTTATATTTTAATAAGGTGTAATATAATTAGTGTATTCACTAGATGAGAGAAAAGAGAAAACATCAAGAGCCTATTAACCCTATATGAGTAGTTGCTGAGATGCAGCCTGATCTTGGCAACATTACTTATTGGATTAATGTTTTCCGTCCCCCACTCCCCGTCCTTTCTGACATATATCTTTCGTCAAGAGGCACACTTCCGGTATTACGGTGAGGCTGGCGCGGCCCTCCGGCGACTGCGCATCCCTTTGGGGACGAGTAGGCACATCTGAAGTATTTCTGTGGATTAAGGCCCAGTATTGATTGACTGCTTATTAATTTGCCACAGATACTAATCTCAAGGTGATATTTTGGTGAGAGGCAAAGTAGCGATCTGTAAGCTGTATAATCTGAGGTACTTATTATTAGGCCTAGGCCTAGGCAAAAAGAAGGTATTTCTGATACTAAGGATTTGATTAAATGAATCCCTGTCTGATACTTCAGATGTGCCTATGTACTCGTCCCCAAAGGGATATGTAAGGATGTCATAAGACCCCGCCACTTCGTATAATGGAATTCAACCGTAATGAAGAGGTGAAATGACCGTTGGATGATTGAGTAAGCGAGTCTGCCTATCGGCAATCATACCGCGGTATTACTGCTGTCTCGGAGGTCCTCGGATTTAAGGCTAATGGCCATTTCTGTGGCTCGGAACGTAAAAGGAGCATGATCGTACAGAGCAAGTAACTAGAGAAGGCTTGGGTAACTAAGAATAAAAGATATGAATTGTCGCTATCGACAAGGCTTAAACCTTTTTCTCCTTTCCTATGTGGTAGTTAATAGATGATAGTAATAGTAGTGTCTTAGGTATCTGGTACATGGTTTGGTTCCAATCTAGCATCTAAGGGACCGAGATAGATAACAGTCGACAAAGCCATGAAGATAGTATGGATGCTGAATCTGTCTGCCTTTATGCTACAACCCAAGCTTTGTTCTCAATATTTTTCACCATCAGCCCTGGGGGTTGGAGATCGACATAGACTGGTTGTTGATGCGTGCGATATCTGTGTCTCGTTACCTAATTGACATAAAATCAAGAAATATCTCAGCCATGAACCAAATGAATGGTAGAAATGGAGGCAAAAGAGCACTTCCTGCTCTTGTCTTCTTGATGGCTCTTCGGCCGGCATCAGCCGCCGCCTTCTCCTCTCAACTCGCATACTTTGCAGGTTATCCTCGCTTAGGAACTGATCGATGTTTATACTCCTTACGGTTCATAGGATAGCTGTTTTCTACCTCGGATCACGTAATGTACTCGCAGAGTTCGTCGTAGAAGACATGGAGGAGTGAGTTGTGACCCCGAAATAAGAGCTACTTGTTTAGGCTGTAATGGCCTCGGAGCAAATGGCAGTTGCGTAACTCATTGAGGGGAGTGGCAGCTTTCCATATACTCTCTCATCGATAGAGGTATAGATGATTTCTGTGACTCGAAAGCTTACCCTTACTTCCATCACTGATTAACCACATCAAACCTCGCGATTTGTGAGGATTACCGGTTGTAAATATGTACACCTTTACAAGGAGTTCTAGACGCATATGATATCATGTTGGCCTAACTCGACTACAAAAGAGTAAACAGCGATTGCCGTTACTGTTGACCTAGGATATTGTTAAACTCAGGGCTCGAGCGGCTCTTACTGGTACATCAGCCACCAGTTTTACCTCATCATCAGCATCTTTAATTCACCATCTGGTCAGAAGCATTTCGGGGCGTAGAAAATCGAAGCGAGTCGATCAATACGTCCAGAGCGTCACAGCTTGACAAGCCCCAAGATGTCCAAACCTTTGTACTGGCTTCATCAAGAAAAGTCAGAAGAAAGTGCCTCTGACACATCATGTAAACCAAAAGCTATCTAGTCATTGCTCTTGTTGGGTAGTTATTGAGAGAGTATTTGGTTGTCAGGGCATTATTCATGATGCCTAAAGTGTATCTTGATATAGAGTCTTTTTGCAGTGTTGCCTTGATCAATCTGCGATTGATGGGGATACTTTAAAAAAAAAGAATCTAGTCATTGCTCCACATTCATCCAATCGCGGTAGTTGCTTGCGGAACTATGTAAGCGTTACAACTAGTTAATATGACTCAAACTAATCCCTTGTAGCGTGGGAAGACTCACTTGAATCAACTTAAGTCAAATTTTCTGACGACGCCTATTGCTGATTACTTGCTAGTAACAGAAACAGCAACCCGTCTCAGTACACCTACTTACAATCTCAAGTGAAACCTTTTTGGTCATCACAGCACTGGGTTAAGGAAAAAGTGCACTTTACTCAACTAGACTTGTAAATATTCTCGCTGTATTATGGTAACCTTTTCCATACCTACACCATAACAGTCGAGACTTTTATGCCCAATCAGCTTTTGCACTCTGACCAAAACTGAGAAGGCTTCAAACTTGGTTGTGGCGGCAACGCTTTGAGATCTGATGCCCTGAGCCTGATCAGTGATAAGTTGGATATCTTCATATCTCAGTGAAATGTATCAAAGTCATACATGTAAACAAAAGCCTTATTTGCTTCCCCTTTCTTATGTGTTAAGCGTTGACGACTTGAATGATTCGACCCTAAGTCACATCATTCATTTCAGACGAATAACTTTAAAAATCTATCCTGGGGTCTTACGGTGTGTTCTTTATCAATGTTCAGGGATTAAAGTGCCTTTTATACCACAAAACTATGATAGAGTTAGTAATGCTTCCCCTTCCCTGGTAACTTGAGATGGAGATACTATTAAACTCAAACCTTTACCCTCGGGCCAACTGCGCGCTACCATGCGCAAAAAGACTCCCTCAACAATTCCATTCCTAGATGAAAGTAACGTTGAATTCTTGAAGTGATCCACTAAATTCCCCGTTGTACTTCATATTTACTCTGTCTTTTGATGTTTTGACTTTGGTGGGTAAAATATACTTTGACCTCTAGATATTGATCAGATGATCAACTTGTTGAAACTTAACATGATTTCTCAAATATAAAACATAGCTATGCCCTTTGAAATTTCATCCTCAAAACTACAGTTATATCAATCATTTATCCAACATCAATCGACAAGGAAAAATCGAAACAAACTGCCCAACATGTCCCAATCCGCCTCTTCGACTACAGCAGCCACTCGGGACCCCCTTGGACGTTTCCCTGCCGAAATCAGAGAAATGATTATTACACATCTCGGTGATAGGTTATGTTTCGACCGCCTATGTGAAGCTTCACCTATCATAAGCCACGATCGCCGGACAAGCAAATTGCTAGTATGCTGGGATTCTCTTTTCGAAACTCTTAGCAAAACCGGCTATCCTATTGAAGAGTTCTTCCCGCGTGCTCATATGCGTTTATCGATTGAGAAGAACAGTACATCTCGTGGAATCCACGGGGACTGGGAGACTCTTTCCGATCCCTTATTCTCGACGAAGCCTCAATCGGTATTCAAGATGTATGCACTATGCGAGCGCATGGCTGAGTCTCTCAACCTGGGCCCTGCGACAGTTACCAAATTCATCAGGGAAAACAACTCCAGATTTCGCGATATCACTAGGGACCTGGAGTTCAAATTCGGAAAGATGGGGAAAAGGTTCCCATCCTCGCTTGTGTCCCTCGCAAGCCTCAGGCCATGGAAGCAACGAGAGGTATTTGCCTTTTTGTTCCTGAACGACCTCATGGGTGATTTAACCGACTACGAGAAGACGGATAAGTGCACCCACCATCAGTCACAATTACAGGCGTGGAGGTTTACACGTAATCTCTTGTGCGAGATTAGATACAAAGTCACAGTTAGAAAGGCAAGATGATACTGTGTTCTTTTCTGATCTTTTAAAGCCTCAAACTTATTTCTTCCTCCAGAGCTTAGTTCTTCATTCAAGGGCAGGATGAAATATATCTTGAAATCGTACGGGAGAATATTGAACTGTACCTACCTGAGGAATTCAGGCGTGCATTTGGGCTTGTATCCAGGTGGTAGGACGAACAGGGGAAGAAACAGACGAGTCAGAATTTCTCTACGGCTAGTTAACTTGTTCCACATATATTTGGAAACTAGGCAGTCCCACGAACCCATCGCATAATACGGTGTAGCTTAAGCAGAATAACGGGGAAAGGAGCTCGCTATGTCAGATCACGAACCCGCACTCAAATGTTATTCTTCACTAGGTACTGTGCTTTCCAGTGCCCAATCATACGAAACTCTTTATCAAAGGAGGGTGACTATGTTTAAACTACTGTAACATGAGGAGTTGAACAATTGGTCGACAGTTGGCTACCCCGCGTTTTCTGACGTTGATGGCACACAGAGCTGTTGGTGATAGTTCATCTTATACTCAAATAGGAAATCCACAGTGCACTTCAATCCAGAGCTGACAAACGTTCAATCGTCTTCTAAGCATGACGAAAGGTCACGAGACAGTGTGTTGCATGTAACATAAGAAGCCGAACCCCTCATCTGTTGACGTGAAGCTATTTTCTCCTTGCTCTATCCGTTACTTCCGTCTAAACCACCTTGAATACCGAGATCTTCCAGGATTCCATTCTGAAACAGTAGAAAAAATCAACATGGCACCCCAGACACTTTCTGAAAAGGCCAAGGCCAAGCTTCAGGCGGTTCTCGAGGACCCCAATAGAAACGATGCAAGCTGTATGCTGTCTCCAGCCTTCCATCATAAACATCAACCTTGTACTGACGTGCATCAAACAATAGCCTACAGGCAGAGAGTAATGACTACTACGACTCCTGCGACCGGTTCCGACTGGACCAACACTTGGGTCAGACGAAACAGCAACGACCGTCGAGCCAGTCTTGGGAGCGAGGGCTCAACTGGGTCTCCTGTGCGACGAAGGTCGAGCTTCCAGGAGTGGCTGTATCCTTCAGCACGTTAATTATAAATATGGAACGCAATAGGGTGTAGCTACTGTAGGGTCTTGTCGTTTGTACAGATGCGTTTATGGGATTGGGACTATTGTCTATTGGGAAACGTGCTCTCCTTATTTGATAGTGCCTGCTTGGCGTTTTACTTTGTACACTAACCAGATTGTAATCATGGAACTTTGCTCTGCTCCAAACAATAAGAGAGAAGAAAAGGAATCACACAATACACCAGACAGTGGGACTTGACAGTGGGACTTGACAGTGGGACTTGACAGTGGGACTTGAAGAGTAGCAGTGAACAGCAGTTCGCTAACGTTGAAATATGGAATTATATAACCCAGGACCGAGATTGAACTAATATACATGTCATATCTAAATGCATTTTCGCTTTTGAACATCTATTTGTAGATGAAGTCATAATTTAGGCTGATCTGCAGGTGAAAGGGGCATGAGCAGAGCCACTGGAAGTGATATCGATCTGAGGTAATGTTAGTATATTGATATAGCCATTGAGTGTGTGAGAAACTTACAATATCCTTAATGGTGGCATATGTACCAGCGACAAGGGTAACGATGCCAATAATGAAGGCCAGGATACTTCCCAGACTCATGAGCATGTTCTTCTTGGAAAACCACTCGCCATCGCAGAGCAAGACAAACCACATGACACCAGGAATCCAGAAAGAGAAACCGGAGACGAAGAGAGCTGAGGCCAGAGAGAGCAAGTCGGAAAAGATGGGAATGGCCTCAGCGATGAGCCAAGCGACGATGGTGAAGATGGTGACGAGAGTGATCCAGCTGACCCAACCCATGGGAGTGTTGACATATCGCAGAATTGAGTCCTTGAACATACGGCCATGAAGATATCGGAGGGCAACTGTTGAATTGATGGAGCCCGAGATGAAGATAACGGGCAACGCAACTCCGAAGGCAATCTTGGAAATAAGTGGTCCGGCGGAGAGCAAAGCAGGTGACTGCACGACGGGTCCGATAAAGGCGTAGCAGAGGGCTCCAGTCAGGGTGTAGATACCAATTTGGATGAAGCAAGAAGCGTAGATGGACTTCATGTAATCGGTTGGCGTGTGCATCTCGTCCATGAAGGAGAATTGACCAATTGCGAAACTGAAGGCGAAGATAATGTTGCTGACAGCGACGAAAGCCTCGGCGAAGCTGAGGTTATCCTTGGGCCAGGCAGACCACTCAACGCCAGAGAGTCCACCAGCTGACTCGCTGGCCTGGACGCCGGTGGCGATAATGGTGATGAGAATGGCAGCAACAATAGACACGAAATCGATGTATCCAAGAATAGCGACTTCGGTGAAAGATGGGGGAATGGCGAGGATCAACAAGATGATGGCTGACACGGCAGAGAAGACGATGGAACAGACGTGACCACCGTTAATGTCAATGAGGGCAATGCTACCGGTCAAAGCATGCGAACCAACGACCATGACAAGCTCGAGAACAAGGGCAGCACCGAAAATCTCATAGCCAAAGCGACCGAGCAGAAGCCGTCCGGCATCGGCATAGTGCGACACGTGAGGATACTTTAGCTTGACCTGACCGACGAGATAGCTGGTAAAGATGGAGATAAGACCGAGTGTGATTGTGAGAAAGACACCGGGGAACATGCCCAGGGTGTGATAGGCAGAGGGAAGACTGAGAGCGCCGAGGGCAATGGCCTCGACGATGGTGACGACGGCGAGACGCTTCCATCCCAGACGGTGGAAGTGGGCGTTTCCTTGAGCGGCGAGCTGCTTCTGCTGAGAGACCTGGATGTCGTCTGCGGTCTCTGGATCATTGTCCATCATGGTGGATGGCTTGTCGGACTTGAGCTTGAGATCAGAAGCCATTGTGTCGTGATGGTGATGTAGTAGAGGGTGTATGTTGGTGAGGAGGATGGACTACTACTCGTGTGACCAGCCAAGGTCAGGATAGAGAGTGAAGGATGGAAGGATGGGATGGGAGGAAAAGAGGACAAGATCAAGCAGAAGAAACGAGACAGGACAGGACAATTAATTGTATTTAAGAGGAGTCTGATCAGCGGCTAGAAGAGCTTTACAACGGATGGACCATGTTCGGTGTATCCGTATCCGGGGTACCCACCTCCGAAAGATCGGACATGGATTCGTAGATAGCTACTCCAGGTTTTTATTCCATTTAAACTCGTAATAACGGTCTCTGTGATTCCGAGAAACGGAGTAGATAAATTCCAGTCAACCGGCCCGGGAACAGGCTGATATCATTGTAATCTTGAATATTCCTGGCGCGAAAAAGGGCCGAAGGGGGGCGGTTTCGCGAAGCCGGTGTTCGGACCCGTCATAACAAACCTTCGATAAAGAGACGCTTTGCCCAAAGTCGTAAGGTGGTGGAAGAATCTGCCGGTTGTGGATCCTCTCCCGTATTTTTTTACGTGCATGAAAACGTGCCATTGGTGAGACATCGGCTGAGGCTCCAACTCGCTTGTGGATATCATCACGTTATGATATCCTAACAATAACTCTCTATACCCGACAACGAGATTACTTACTCCGGGGCCCCAAGAACTTTGTTTTTCAAGAGATATGCAGTGTTTTTGACGCCTTGTTTTGCGTGATAAGGTAAGTCGTTAGACTAAAAGGCGTGAAACTAGTTCAATTGGAATCATGGTTGGTGACACTCAACACCAAAAAAGTGCGACCATCCAACACCTTTTATACCTCGAATCAAGACCAAATTACTCCATGATAACCTCATCTCCGTCGCTTATCTGTGGGGTTATTCATCTCATTGACTAATACACTATGTAGTAAAAAATACGTAAAACTTGGTGCCTTGACCATCCTGCTTTTCGTCGCCACACCGAACTATTCCGGGATACTCACCTGTACCCCAGAAAACTTCGCTGGCCTCAATCTTTACCACTCCGTTTGCGACAAGGTTACCCGCACTGCACCCCAGAGATGAGGTATTTTTCAGTCTGGGGCTTTCGTCACGAAGGGTCTAATAAGGTTTTTGAAACGGTCCATATCCATATTCAAGGCGACCGTCATGTAGGTTTTGATTTGTCGGTCTGCATGTCGATGAAAGTGGGAAAGAGTCCTATTCTTTTTCGCTTTTTTTTCTAGTTGCGGGATAAGGATATTGCTCTTGAGACCTAAGGGAATGTGGAAACTGTAAGCAAGATTCCTTATTACCTGGTAGTTGTCGTATTGATGAAAGTTGTCTTCGTACCTTTCTATCAGTCATCCGTTTCATTGACCTTTTCTCTTACTCAGACACCCTTAATCTTATCATTATATATCTGATAACTATATGTTCTGCGTTTTGCAGCGGTAGTCGCGATTTTTAGGCATTAGGCTTCCGGTATATATGTAGTTATTGAAAAACCTTGATCGCCTTTCCTCATAATTGTGATTATTTCACTAGTATCTATCTTTCTTAGTGCTAAGTCGTTATTTTTGTTGAGGAAAAAAAAGGCTCTTGAAGCCCTGAACCTTAATAAAGAACACATAAAAACACGTATAAGGGTCATAATCAACCCTTTCACAGCTTCTTTCTTAGTGCCACCTATATATGCTATCCTTTTTCTTTTCCCTTTAGCTTAAGCAACTATGAAAACCCGAAGTCTCCACTCACCTATGAGATTGAATCATGAAGCAGGATAAAGACCTATGCGCTGCACTTGAAAAAAGGCCAAGATCGGAAATAGGTTTCTAAAATTTGATGAAATAACGTCAAAGACTGGGCTTACTTGTCAGAACCCAGTCCGGAGCTTATTCGTGCCCATCTAAATTTAAAGTGACCAAGCTTGGCATCTCCTTGCTTTTAACTTCTCATGTCAACTATTCAGTAAAGAATAAATAAGCCCTTTTCCTTGTTATCTTAATAATAAGGGCTTTGTTTTTGGGCAGGTTGGCCTAGCGGTCTTCCGCGACATATTCATGTGACCAGTTCCGTGTAATTTGTTGAAAGTTCAGTTGACTGCCTGGTGGTGTCAGTCGAGGCGTCGAAAGTTTGTGTAGTTTGTTAAAACACTTTCTGCGGTTGAGTTTACCACCCATTGTCTGCCTGCCTCTGCCTTTTATTGTTGCCAACCAGAGGTCTGCGTCAATATTTTCATAAACCTTTCTTTCCTTTGAATTCTCATCAAACAATAAGACTTTGAAGCTTGCCAATTAGACCAACGTATGTATGTCATACTGTCAAAGTCTTTACTTTTAAGGTGCACATGATGAACATGAGGATTTATTCACGCGAAGTTTGAAACAAAGCTTGATACAAAGTAACGTAGTACAATGGTATAAATTACGCTGTCCTCTCTCTGTGATACCAGTTTCCAAGTAATCCTTTCTCCTTCATCAACTACCGATCCCATTCTCGTACAACATCAGATCCGATATCAAAATGAGACCAGTTGATACAGACGAAACAAGCGATCTCCTCGAATGGAGACCGCTTCTTATCCTTAATAAGACCAAGATCGGACCAGCCTTCGTCGACAGCATTGTTTCCCGCTCGCCATTGCTGCTCAGCACCAAGGGTGGCAAGAAACTACCCCTTGAACTCTGGAAGATGATCCTCAAGTTCTCGGCAACCAACCCCAATCAAGATGATTACGCGCTCGTGCGACCCAACTTTAGCGACATAAGCCCTGAGCGTGGAGAAGAACTGGTCTGCAGCACGTACAAGCGATGGCAGTCATTCGGCAGCATCCAGGAACTTAGCGTCGTTAACGATTATACTTTCTTCTTGTCTCACCCCGACAGAAGGCAACACAGTTTTCGCAACCCATTTGGTCATCCGAGGACCCGTCAGTTCGGCAAGACTATCAGGATTCCTACGAGGCTGTTTAACTCCAAATTCAAATTTCTGCATGTTCGGCTCACAGTCCCGGACGTTATCAAGTATCTTGAGGGAGGATCTTGTCAAATGTGCTGGGGAGAACATGCGCTCGGGGTTTATCCTTGCGACTTGCAGTTGGAGTGCACCAAAGTTTGCAGTTTCTTTGAGGATTTCAGCACCCACATGCGTTCACTGCCCATCAAGTTCATATGTCCGCTTTGTGTTGGGGTGGAGCATTGCATGGATAGCTGGCACGTTCAAAGGAGACGAGTTGCCCCGAGAACAATGGAAACTTATCGCCAATGGCAGGCGGATCGACTTCGGAAATTGGGCTTCGATGAGAGCAAGGCGAGATTATGAATAAATCTAATGTAGGATGTGGGAAAACAAGGTTTGCAGTCAAAACTCAACTGCAAGAGTTGGGCTTCGCTATGATCGGGGAGTGGCACATGACAAGTCGACCAACAGAATAACCACCATGTCGATAGGTTCCGTTTTGGGAGCAAAAACAATGACTGTTTCGATATTTCCTTTCTTAATTTCTGGGTTATTATTATTATTTTGCCGCAATAAAATTTAATTCAAGAAAAATATGCCGAGTCCTCAGTGCCGAAACTTGTCAAACACCAAAACATGCAGTGTAGGTAAGGATCGGTCGTACAGCCATGACGATTCCGAGGGTTATACCACTCAACTGCGGATTCCTTATCAATCCTCGGCAACTGAACCTGCACGTAATAAGCACTATTACCGAAGGAGGGGTAGATGAAGACGTTATCTTGGTGATTGTCATCATTGCTGGGGTTGAGTGGTGTCATTCTTGGATCTAGATAGCTTATCTTGTCGCGCCGACACTGTCAAGCAGATGTCGGTATCTCTTTTTCTAACCACGATCAAAACGCAAGCATCCTTCCAAACTCCTTCCAATTCATCCAACATCGGAGATCCCCCAAAATGTCAGAATCAGAAGGCAAACCAGCGGCCAACGAAACCCTTGTCAAGCGTAAGATCACCATCCTCGCCTCCAAAACTATAGCTAACTCGTCACAGCAAAATGGAACCGTTCAGCAATCTACAACGCCACAATCCTTGGCCTCTGCAGCTTTGCAGCACCCGGCCTCTGGGGCGCGATGAACTCCCTCGGCGCAGGCGGCGCGCAGAAGCCTTATCTCGTCAACACCGGAAACGCACTTACTTTCTGCCTCATGATAATATCATGCTGGTTCACAAGCGGCATCGTTAGATACGTCGGCATCAAAGGCGCGCTAATCATCGGAACCATCGGGTTTGCGCCGTATAGCGCAGGATTGTATCTGAACAACAGGTACGGCGTGGAGTGGCTTGTTATCTTTGGTGCGGCGTGCTGTGGTGTTTCGGCAGGCATATTTTGGGCAGCCGAGGCAGCCATTGCAATTGGATATCCAGAACCAAGGAATAGAGGACGTATGGTGGCGTATTGGCTCTCTTTCACGAGGTTGGGCCAGATTCTTGGTGGCGCTATCAACCTTGGCCTCAACGCTGATCGAAATGAGGCGGGCAAGGTCTCGTACAAAGTCTATCTCATCTTCATCGCTCTTCAGGCTCTTGGGCCGTTTGTGGCGTTTCTTCTCAACAAACCCTCGCAGGTCCAGCGTGTAGACGGCAGCAAGGTCGATATGAGCATTCTCGACCATCCATGGAAAGAGTTCAAAGCCACGACACGAACATTCCTCAAGAAGGAATTCCTATTCCTCATACTTTGGATCGGCCAAGGTGTATACTCAGAATCTGTCTTCTTCACCTATATCGCCCTCTGGTTCAGTGTACGAGCTCGAGCGCTGGGGTCATTTGTCTCGGGCATCGTCGCTGTGATTGCAAGCAATCTGCTCGGAGTTTGGCTTGATCAGAACCATATCACTTTGAAGAATCGCGCACGATGGGCATAC
The DNA here is from genome assembly GCA_013623715.1 of Fusarium verrucosum. NCBI lineage: Eukaryota > Fungi > Ascomycota > Sordariomycetes > Hypocreales > Nectriaceae > Fusarium > Fusarium verrucosum. Next base: position 17,031 of record JABFFJ010000208.1, read on the forward strand.
ACTACTATTATGGCCTTACAAGGAGCATGGTGGATCTGGCTAACCATCAACGTTACCAAATTCAATCGCGAAGGACCCGTCTACGACTGGAGTGACCCTGGGTTTGGCGCTGCCTTTGGAGTCTTCGTTTTCCTCGTCACTGGATTCCAGCTAAACTATAACCTTTCTCTCTTCATCATCGGTCAAATCTCGAACAGTCCTCAGGAAACAGTGCGCTTGTCTGCGTTGCTGAGAGGCACCGAGTCGGCATGGCAGGCGCTCAGTTATGGGCTCAATGCTCTACCCATCATGGCGACTATAGGGAGCACTTATTTGAACTTTGGGCTGTGGGCGGTTGCGATTATTCCGGCTTGGTTGGTGATTCGGCAGTTGGGTACAGAAGTCACGCAGAACAGCGATACGGAGGAGACAGTGGTGGTGGCTGGGAGTGAGAAGGCGTAGGTCAAATCGGGTTCGACAGCTACGTTGTAAGTTGTGGTATAAAAGGCTCTTTAAGCCCCGAACCTTGATTAAGAACACATCGTAACACATCTGAGGGTTATACTCAACCCCCTCACAGCTGCCTAATATGAAGCTTTTCTTCAAAAAGCTAGATCTTGCCGTGTGACTTAGAAAGCCCTCTCTGATGAGGGATAAATAAGCTGCCTGGTTCCTCTCCATCAAGACTATCCAACTCAAGGGTTCGACAGCATACTAGATCATTTTATTCAATTCTCTAGTGGAGTATTCCAGGCCTTTTAATTGTATTCCATTGCTTCTGCTTCTATCCTGAATTTCGGATTCTGAAACTATCACGGAGCATCGGTTGGGTCCCTACACAGATGTTAGTACAATCCAAATGATTCCCTCCGACAATACTCACCAGTCAGTGACCAAGTGCTCATCCAACTCATCCAAAGCCTTCATATCAGCTTCCGAAATTTCAAACCCATCAACGCTTGCGTTTTCAACCATACGCTTCTGCTTGGTACTCTTGGGTAGAGTGATAAAGTCATGTTGAAGACCCCACCTAGAAAACATTAGTACATAAAACGAGATTGTTCATCGGGGGCCATACTTGACGAAGATTTGAGCAGGAGTAACAGAATACTTCTTTGCCATGTTGACAATAGCAGAGTGCGTCATGCGCTCCGCACGAGCTAGAGGCGCGTAGGCCTCGATGGCGATGTTGTGCTTCGCGCAGGTGGAGCGGATGTCTTCTTGGGTGTTGAAAGGGTGGACTTCGATTTGGTTGATCACAGGAGGGATGCGAGGGTTCGAAGCCATAAGCTCCTCGATCTAATACCCGTTAGTCTTGCAACTCCGTCGTCAAAAAGGTGAAACTCACATGAGCAGAGCCAAAGTTGCTGACTCCAACAGCACGAATCTCACCCGCATCGACAGCATCTTCCAGGGCCTTCCAGCTGGTAAGTCTCGCTTCCTTTCCGCCGTAAGGACTATGAAGAAGAAACAGGTCAATGTATCCCAATCCCGAAGCCTCAACAGACTGCTTGACAGATCGTCGCACAGCATCATATGATTCGTCGCAGCTGGCGAGCTTGGAGGTGTACCAAATATCCTCGCGCTTCAGACCAGCCGTGTTCTCGCCACTGGCAAGAAAGTCGGTAATGGCTTTGCCGGCCTGACGTTCATTGCGATACATCTGCGCGCAGTCAAAGGCGCGGTAGCCGGTGAGAAGGCCTTGACGTACTGAGTCGGTGGCTTCTTTGGTTGACATCATGTAGAGGCCGAGTTGGATGCGGGGGATAATGAGGCCATTGTTGAGCTGAGAATGTTAGCGAGGGTCTTGTAGCAACGGAGGCATCTTACCTTTGCCGTGGCGGCCAGAAGAGAGGGTTGAGATGCCATTTTCCTGATTTTTCTGGTAGTTGAAAGAATCAGAAACTGGAACTTGTTTTGATGATGTCAGGACGTTGAGATTGATCTGATAAGAAGTGACAGGGCCGACATCGCTGGGTCTGAGTGGGGGGTGACGCAAGACTAATGATGCGGCAGATGCACTTCGATTCTGTCATTGGCTCCAAGTCGATAACTTCATGTCTAAAAAGATCAGATAAGATCATATTCCGATTTTGAGGGTTTCAGTTATATAATGGCCCCTTGGCCGTTCCCGAGATCGGTCTCAAACACCAACGTCTTCAACGGCCATGCACCTGGTCAACCAATAGATCAGGTCTTACGGCTGAAGGAGTCGTTGCTCAAGTCAAAGTATTTTACTATGCATTTTGTAAATACAATTTTCCCGTCAACTCCTTCCAGCGTAAAATCCCATGGTCCTGTCATTTTCCCACCTTATGAACATCTCTAATCCTCATCCCCACCTCTTCTGTCATCAAGGCAATTGAATTTCACTTCTAGAATTCCTATCCTCAGTCCTCTGCAAGCATCTTCTCCACTCTTCTTCCAACTGTCACGCTCCAGCCATCAACCTTCTTATTCCACAGATCCGTCAGGTAAAACGTAACGGTCAGCAGAACCACCCATCCAATCGCATAACCGCCCGTTTTTCCAAAGCTGTCAAACAGTCTCGGCATGATCCAGAAGCCCAAGCTATGCAACACAGGTCCATGCACGAGATACAACGAAAAGCTGACTTTTCCGAGATACTGCGGGATACGACTCTCGAGGAAACGAACAAGAACCGGACTGCGAAGGATACAAGCTACGAGCAGTACGGCGCCCATCGCTTGGTAGAACATCCAACCAGATAGAGGGATGTAATACTTTGGCACCCATGTTGAAAGGTACGCAAAGCCGGGCGTGTACTCAGCACCAGAGTCGGGATATGAGAGGAAGAATAGCGCCAAGACGATACCAGCCCATCGCAACGCCGTTCCTCTAGTCGTCCGTTGGAAATCGACTCCACGTCCCCTCGCGCCAGCAGCCGATGGCGATAACTCTGATGAACGTCGAATATCATGTTCTGAAAGCAGCATGCCGCCCAAAAAGGTAGCCATGTCCCATCGTCCGATAAACAGACTGTACGCAGAGAGGAAACTACCGATCCTTGTTCGCCACCTGGCCTTGATAGCTGCTGTACCAAGGAGGAAGATGTATATGAACATGGATCCGCGAAGCTCCATTGGAATCGTGAAAGTGTGCGGGTCGTAGCGTGGATGATAGTGGCCAAAGTTGAAGGGATTGGCCCATTCAGCATAGGATCTGGTGAAGTTCTTGAGGGCATACGTCAAGTTGGGGTGGATGAAGGGATGCTCCTCCCATGAGCCCCCCATCTGAACCCAAGTAAGGTTCAATGGGTATGTAGCATTGGTAGCGTTGCCGAATGAGAGATCCTCTTCCAAGGAGGAAAGAGCCGCAATACCAGTGGCGTCCTTTGAGGTCTCGGTGGAGTTGGTGTCGTTCTTTGGGAATTGGGCCTTGTACTCGGATTCCAAAGTGTACAGCTGGGATGGCCCATACGATCGCGTTGTGTGATTAACACAAAGAAGCACGTCGGTCCATTCTGTGAGGTTTCCCTCTGGGTAGCCAGTAGTGTTTCGAAGGTACGCGGTGGTCTCTATCCCGAGGTAGGTCGCAATGCCTGCGGCTCCTCTCACAGCGGTTCCATTAACGCAAATATTACTCTCGGCCAAATCAGCATGGGTGATGGTAGCATTGATGTAATGTGAGTCAGGACCCTTGTAGATGGAGAACTCGGATTTGAAGACGCCAATTTGGGCTAGTACGGCGACAAGGAACATGCTGATAGTGGGAGGGATGTAGAGCCGAAAGACACGTCGGAAAACAGATGACGCAAGCTTCTGATAAGCAGTATCAAGCTTACGCTCATGAATCAGGCGGAGAATATGGCGACAAATGACATAACCTGAGATGGCGAAGAAGATGGCGACCATGGCACGTCCGCGATGCAAAAGGCAGACTATTGGCAGCGATTGCCATCCCCAATACGGCTCAGGCGCACGCGGAGGAAAGGCACCATAGCCCAGCATGATAACAGGGGTCCATGGCCAGAAGAAGTGGTAGTTGAAGACGAGAAGACATGCGATTCCGCGGAGACCGTCGAGACACTTGATCTTGTCCCTGTTGAGCCGCGAGGCTGGAGCTGACGCTGAGGGCTTATCGTCATCGTGCTCAGAGCGAGGCAGCAGATCCGGCTGTTGCCCGCCGATGCCCATGGTGCCAGACTGTCTTGCTCTAGCGATCGGGAGCATTCATGCGCGCGCAGTGAAGGGTTCAGTTGAATTGGCGCGTGAGATGAGGAGGTGAGAATGAGCGAGTGAGTGATTTGGTGGGAGGGGAGAAAAGTTCGGCAGATGATGATGAATGAATCAAGGGAGGCTGATGTTGCACAGAGTGTCCTTGATATGCCGTGATTACCAGAATGAGGTAAGATCAGCAGTCTGAAAGGGGTCTAGCTCGTGTTTCAACTCACAGCCACACAGCCGCCACAGCCGCCACAGCGCGTTAGCTGTAGGGTAGGTTGCGCCACGCGATGTTTTAGCCGCAGACGCGTTTAGGGTATCATATCAATAATCTTGCTGGAATACTGTCATGAGACCAAGGGCAAGCAAATGTTAGACAGAAGAAGCGTAAAATAATTCATTTTGGAATGATGCCCAGTAGCCTTAATTGGCGATTCCCCTCTCATCTCGATCAAGGGATTTCTTAGCCAAACACTGACCTCATTCTGCAATTCGTGGAGTATTAGCAGATAAGCATGTCTCAGGCCAGCTCAATAGTTCAAGCAAGACGTTACCCAGATAGGTTGTGGAAAATATTGATTTTGGATCATGTTTAATATTTCAGAGCCACGACTAGGGGACTGTGCGCATGGATACATATTTAACCCAGTTCCCACGAGCCAATGTCGCCATTTCTACCCATCTTCTTTACTTCCCATCTTATACTGGCCCATAAACCAATATGGTCTATACTCCTACCACCAAGCACGCCAACGGCGCGCGTCTCCTCGCCCTTGATGGAGGCGGTGTCAGAGGTGTAATGGCTCTCGAAATCCTCAACGAGATCATGGAGCGCATCAGGATCAAGAAAGGAATCTCTGAAGAAAAGCCATGCCGACCAGCTGACTATTTCGAACTCGCTGCTGGAACCAGCACGGGCGGTATTATTGGCATTATGCTCTTCCGACTCCGCATGACTGCCAGAGAAGCCATCGATCAATACGACATCATCGCCGAGCAGGTCTTCAGCCCCAAGATCTATGGCAGGAGCATCGGCTGGATGCCCAAGTTTCTCTCGTCGACGCTCAACAACAGCAAGACTCTTGTTCAGAGTAGTCGATTTGACGATGTTTCTCTGAAGAAAGCCGTGGACGATGTGGTTGCGCGGTATGGTCTCGATGAGAATGATCGGCAATTGAAGGGCAATGCTCCTCTCCAGCACGTTCATGCAGGGCGCGTGTGAGTATCCAGTTAATTCAGAAATTTGTAAATGGTGCTAACCAATTAAAAGTATGTGCTGCACCACCGCCCAGAACCGATCTGAGACAGTCCTTCTGCGCTCCTACAAAGACAACAACATCTACACCAGCTCCAAGACCAACAACATCATGGCTTCGCAGTCACAGAATGTCACCATCAGTCTCGCCACTTGTGCAACCTCAGCTGCACCAACATACTTTCCTGAAGTAGTTTTCCCTCAGGGGACACCTAAGAACAAGGACAGCGACCGGCTAGTCTTTTGGGATGGCGGTCTTCTCAACAACAACCCCATTGATCAACTTTGGTACTCGAGATATGAACTCGTGCAACCTGATGATCCACCACCTGCTATCTCCTGCGTCATCAGTCTTGGCACAGGTTACCAGAAGCCCGACTCTCCTTCAGAATCATGGTTTCAACTCGTCGGTGTTGCTGCTGAAGTCATGGAGTTCTCGACCAACACCAATGCCAAGGCTAAGGATTTCACCCGCCATATCAACACGCTCAACATGCGAGGCGAGCACAAACAGACAAAGTATGTGCGTCTCAATCCTAGTCTTGGAAAGAATCAGATTGGTCTGGCCGACTATGACAAGGTGAAGGAGTTGAAGGGGCTGGCTCAGGCTTACATCAAGAACCCAAGGAACCAGAAATGGATTGATCTTGCTGTTGATGCTATATGTGCCTGAGTCACTGGAAGCAGGAGAAAATATGGACAGACTTTGAGTAGAATTGAGTATTTCTTGGCCAAGCAAAAGAGTTACCAGCATATCTGCTTGGTATGGGCTATTTGGACATTATGATAGCAAAAGAAAAGGATTGACCCCCAAAAATGAAGTTTTGCCGTCAGCAAGACTCGAACTTGCGTTTTCAGTGCTTCGAAGAGCCACAAACTGATGTACTGACCCCTATACGATGACGGCGTTTCTTGTTTGAATGGGATCCCAGCCAGTTATCTCGTAACTTTAACTCCACGACCCACAACTTCATATCAGACCTCGTCCTGAACTACCAGCAGCAAACATCATCACCAGCCGAGACCAAGAAACTGGAAACTTGTCGGCAAGAGCTCTGTAGTTTCTGAAATCCGATATGGCCATCAAATGAGTCAGATTTGTCTCGGAGCCCGGAGGGCATGTACTCCGCCACCAATCGGCGCTCCCTTTCCATACATTTGATCGTTACACCAGGCAGCGTTTGGCGCCCTTGGCTGGGGATTGTAGCCTTAGGCTGCGGAACCAACAAAAAGAAAAGAAAAGGAGAAACAAAAGTCCTTTGCTGACAAGTTTACCCTCCCTTGCGAAGGATCCAAGCTTTAACCCCTCTCCACGTCGGCGAATACTCTACTCTACCATACCCTTTTCTGAGCTTTCACCAAGAAGAACATGGAGACCGAAACACCTTGTACTGCATGCAGCTGGACTGCTGAGCGTCAAAAGAACTGTAGGTATCACAGTAATGTGAAGCTCTTTTACGAAGCCAGCGATCGAGGAGCCTGGTCAGTCGGCTCCAAGCTCATTATCAAGGAGCGATCTTCAGCCCCCCCAAACTTTGAGGCCAGAAACATCCAATTTTTGAAAGAAAAGACTACAATTCCGGTCCCAACTATTCTGGAAGAGTGGAGCGAGGATGAGCGATACTTCATGGTGAACAAACGAGTTCCGGGCGAGCCATTGAGTACAGCCTGGCCAAAAATGACCACCATCGAGAGACACCGTGTCGCAAAACAGACTGCCGAGTATTTGGACCAGCTCCGAAAGCTCCATTCTACTCGAATCCAATGTATAGATGGAGAGCCAGTCTATTCTGCGTTCCTGTTTTCTGGTGATCACAACAAACCCCATGGCCCTTTCAGCACAGACACCCAGCTCTGGAACGAGTTGGACAAGGCACTGGAGAAAGTTCCCGAGAAAGCTCGTCAGCGACTGAGAGAAAAGATGCCATCTGCGACACCTTATACATTTACGCATGGGGACTTGACCAATGTGAACATCATGGTTGAGAACGGCAATCTTACCGGCATCATTGACTGGGAGGTGAGCGGGTATTTCCCTGTATGGTGGGAGTTTGCCTTTGCCACAATCGGTCTGGGTCAGGAAGACAAACAATGGAAGACACTCCTTCAAGAGTACATGCCTAAGTTCCCGGAAGGCCGCGAATTCTATCTTGATTTTCACTCATTGAGGAGATACCCGAAATTAGATGAACGGGCGACGAAATTTCTCGAGGACCTAGAAGCTTCTCAGTAACTGCAGTCATAAAATACCATCTACTTTTCACCTTCGAAATGAGAGATACGTATTATTATACATAGTGAAATGTTTAGATTTAGAAGTTATTCGACTTCCAAGGCTCCCCACCGCGAGGCAATTGCCTTCCTAGACCGTTAGAACAAATATGTGAGTTTAAGCGTCAGCCTCACTGGGGGTTATACCATCACTTGATGGCTCCTTGGGCTCTGTGGAAGAAACACCATCGTCCGAGAAAGGATCAACTTCCATAGCCTCATTCCACCGCTTCCAAGTTCCCTCAGGAACAAGCTTTCGCTTCTCCAACTCACCAAGGACATCAACAATCCATCTCTGACAATATATAGCAGGGACTCTCCTTGCAGCAGATGTTACCTCGTGCCTATCTTTGACAAGGATCTTACCAATGAATTCGCGCTTATCAATAGAATAGCTGTTGAATGGCTTGGGATTGATCACTATTGTGTAGGGCTTGCCTAGTTTTGGACCTCCGGTTGCGTGGTACCAAATTGCATTATTGTCGTTCTCTTCTGCGAGAATCAGAACCCAATGACGTGGACCCCCTTGGCCTAAGTCTTTGCAGATGACGAGATATAGATTGAGGGAAGCCATTTTGGGCAATAGAGAAGATACAAAGTGGCGGGAAAACAAGGACTTAGCTTTTGGCAGCAGTGAAGAGCAAAATGGTCAAGATATGGTCCTGAGTGAATGCCAATAAAGACAAGTTTGTTGAAAAGACATCTATCCCAGGGTCGGTAGTTAACATTCTTTTATAGTCAAGATTTTGCACCCCTCTGAGCACTATTTCATTTGCTGTTCATTGTTTCTGTACTTTGATACTGATGACCGAAGAACTGCCAAGTTACTGTATTCTGTAACTTGAACATCTGATAAAACTTCATTTGGCAATGCTGCTGACGAGTGGTCAACTAGGAGCCATGAACGCAGAACAAGCCGTGTTGGTTCAGGCCTTGAAAATTAGGCATTTGTTTAGCTGTACGAATCCGACTCCGCATCTCATACAACCTTTCTCATGCATCCATTAACTCTTGAAATTTCCCTGTCACTAATACTATGAACAGCGACCTATCATACGAGTCCCAAAGAAAATGAAAGTCAACCGACTTTAGCACTTGGCAATGAATCCTGACAAACTAGAAGCCCTTACGGAGAAACTCCGAAGAGTGGCACGCAACGCTTACGAGAGTCGGGTACCATTTAACGTTATCACTTCTAATCATCATTGCCAAGTGCTAGACAAAGCCATCAGAAATACGCTCTCGACAGAACTGGCCCAGTTCACTTACGCGCAAATTATTGACGGACTTCCTATTGCCGATGTTGCCTGGGACCGACGACTTCCTGGGATTATGGGGGAACATATCATTGACGACCATGAAACATTATGTCCTGGAGCATTAGAGAAAGCCCAAGAATATTACAGGGAATGGGAGCCTTCACGTCTCAAATTCAATCCCGAGGTGAGAAACTGTCGTCCAAGGTTCGCCAGCATGTCCTTAACCAACACGTTACAGACTATAAAATCTTTCGAGGAGGCCAAACCTGGCTCAAAGATTTTCAATATTCGACTTGTTGAGTTGGTTGCTGTTTCTATGCATCAGATTTCAGTTTGGCTATTTAATCTTGGTCATCGGCTCCACCAAGGAGATATTGAAGCCGTCACAAATTGGAAGATGCCATTGTCGGAGACAATGGTTGAAGTTCCACCCGGGCCAACGCTCTTTAGTCATCACGATTATCTAGATGATGATATATATCCCGAGGGAGTGGCAGATATTGTGGGCTACTGGGCCGAGGATCGCATTCTCGGTGGCGTGGCTGTTTTCGAGCGACGTCCAGAGAACCCAGAAGATATCCCCAATATTTACTTCCATTCATGCAGAAAAGGCCAGACCATACGGGTCTACCAGCTACGAGATGAACAGCAACGGGCTCTTTTCGACTTTCTACTTCAGGATGAACCTTTATTGCCTTCACCTCTTCCGATTTTAGGCGACAAGCAGAACCGGGTACGCGTGGATGCGCCTAGAGCAATTACGCACTCCCATATCTATCGGGAGATTTGGGAACGAAAACCCTTGAGCATAATGGACATGCGGATATTTGACAGAAGACCTCAAGATGAACTTGACTATCCTGAAATTGGAGACATGGTACGTCAAGTTAATGCTCAGCTTGGTATCCCTTTACCAAGGCCTCGCCCACGTTCTTTATCACCACCTCCTTCCAGGGATGATGCAGACATCCACCCTTGATGACCATGGAGATTGAAGTTGATGATGACACCATGGTAATGCTTGGGTGCTGAGTGGGTTGATAGAAACAGTATGTAAATAAATAACAGGGTGGGTTGAAGAGAAACAATAGGTTGACTGAACTTAGTATTTGTACCTGATGATGACATGTAAGGCGGAGGGTCTTGTCAACAGGGCCCTGTGAGCTTCGCTTACAATCATATGCTTAATGTCATCACAGATCTACCATGAAAGAAAGCCTATTCTTCTATACAAATTCCACTGCTATATTTCATTCTATCTATTCATCAATCATTTCATCTAATCCGAAAATCCATCCTCTAGTCGTAATCCGTCATACAAATCATTATTTAGGGTGCATGGGCAAATTGGCAACAGCCCAGGCACGCTGAGCATCAACATACTCCTGAGAGAAGGGATAATCATTATATCCAATCTCAGAGCCTCTGACGTAGAAGGTAGTGCGGTCGTACTTGGTCAACTCAACGCCATTCTTGACCCTCCAAACAAGGTCGGGGTTCGCAATGAAGGGCCGACCAAAAGCGACGAGAACATCCCACTTGCTGTAGTGTCCATCGAGAATCTCCGCTGCAGATGCGGGGCTGTAGTTACCAGCAACAATCACAGGCGACGCGTTATCCCAAATGTCGAGGATGAAGTCGAGTGTTTTCAAGTCGACTGAGGGATCTTGGTCGGGAGACAAAAGCTTTGCTGGGTCGCCACGGGCTTCCACCAGAGAGAGGTAGGCCAGAGGACCAATCTTCTTGAGCTCGTTGACGATGTACGAGTACTGCTCCTTGATATCGGACGACTCAGCACCCTGGAAAGAGGCATAAGGTGAAAGGCGGACAGCAACACGCTCGGGACCAATCTCTGCTGAAACAGCCTTGACAATCTCGAGGAGAAGACGGGCTCGGTTCTCAACAGAACCTCCCCACTTGTCGGTTCGCTTGTTGACAGAGTCAGAAGTAAACTGATCGATCAAGTATCCGTGGGCGCCATGAATCTCAACGGCGTCGCCGCCGGCATTGATGACGCGCTTAGCAGTAGCGACAAAGTCTTGGATAAAACCCAGGATCTCCTCTTCCGTCATGGCCTCGGGCGCTGGCGCTCCCTCCTCGATAGGCACAGTGCTGGATGAGCGATACTTGAAACCTCGCTCCTTCTGGTACTCTGGATCAGAAGCTCGACCCTGGCCCCAGAGCTGCTGAGACCAGAAGGACTTGTTGGCGTGAACACCACCGATGATCTTTGTCCAGGCGGCGACTTGCTCATCTGTGACGAAGGAAGGACCCTGGCGCATACCAGTATCCTGCATGGAAACTCCGGTGGCTTCTGAGATGATGAGAGTGCCGGGAGTTGACGCTCTCTCGGAGTAGTATCGCTCAACGAAAGATTTGGAGACGTGGTTGTTGTCATTGCGGTAGCGAGTCAGAGGAGCCATAACAATACGATGCTGTAGCTCGACATTGCCGATTTGAATTGGCTTGAACAGTCGGCTGTTAGGATCAATTGTGGTGGTTGTCTTTGTTACCGTCATTTTGATGATCAAGTAAGGGTTGTGAGATATGTAGTTAATAGAATGCTGATACTTGTATGAGTGCTGTGATTTGGAACAGTGGTGGAGTAATGAAACGGATCCATGATGTCTTCTTATAGTCTGAAGAATGAAAACTCAGACCCATGATCAACGTTATTGCCTTGGTAGTTGAGGGTCGAGAGTGGATTCTCATGGATTATGTCATGTCACTACTGACTCAGTTGATTTCCAACTCCGAGACTCCGATGCTGGAAGAAACCGTCGGAAGCTCATGAACCAATGGGAATGGCTCCTTTTCTGACAAATGCCCTGGCCAATGGGAGTATCTCCTGCTTATCAGAAGATCCACACCCACTTCATCGATCATCCAAGAACCTCGGAATGTCAATCATCACGAATGGAGAAGTTTTTCCGATGATTGATGAACTATGGCTTATCAATATTCCCAGTTTGTTTCCATATCATGGCAACACTTGTTTTCGTAACGTAGCCCAACCAGTAGGAATTGTTCATCCTCTTTTTGCAGCACATTACATCACAGTAAGACGGGGTGTAACACTCCGATTGTAAGCAATCCTTTGAAAGACTCAACCTCATCCTTCAGGATAGGAAGATCAAAGTGTATGTAAAGTTGAGTTGCTCCATCAGTAGAAATAGAATCAATTCAGCCAACTCCACAGATACAACAACAACAATAACACTCTAAACAACACTTTCTGAATAATTACTTCCCACTACAACTTAATTGACACTTTCAATCTTGCAAAATGTCTCCTCCTCGCCGTGCTCTTATCAGCGTCACCTCCGCTACTGCCACCCTCTTTGACGGTAAAGAGATCACTGGGCTCTTCATCACTGAAGCCCTTCACCCCTACAATGTTTTGAAAGCTGCAGGATTTGAGGTAGACCTTGCCTCTGAGACGGGTTCTTACACTCCCGATTGGCTTTCTCAGCAGCCAGATTTCCTCAATGGAGATGACTTGGCTACGTGGACCAACGTCGACAGCGAGTTTCGCAAGAAGCTTGACAACATGCCCAAGGCCTCTGAGCTGGACCCTTCCAAGTACGGTCTTTTCTATGCCTCTGCCGGGCATGCTGCCTTGATCGATTATCCCACTGCGAGTTCGCTCCAGAATATCGCAGCTCAGGTTTGGGCCAACGGTGGAGTCGTCTCATCTGTCTGTCATGGCCCAGCCATCTTTGCCAACCTCATTGACCCTACCACCAATGAACCTTTGATCAAAGGCAAGAGAATCACTGGCTTCACTACCGAAGCTGAGCACACCATGAAGATCATGGGTGAGCTCCAAAGCTGGGGTTCTGAGTTGGTCGAAGAGGTTGCTGTTCGCCTTGGTGCAACCTGTAAGTTCCCTTGACCCTGATCACGACTGTCATGTTACTGACTATTTATGTGAAGATGAGCGAGCTCCTGGTATTTGGGACGACTTCCATATTGTTGATGGCCGGTTGGTCACTGGCCAGAATCCTGCTAGTGCCGGTTCAACTGCTGCTGCTGCCGTGGCCGTGTTCGACACTCTTTGAAGTCCTGGTTGGTTTGTTGGGGAGAACAGGAGGATGATATATCAAGAGAAGCCGTTGTACTTTCAGGTATTCGAGAGACAATGTAGTTAGATAATTTCTCAGACTCGGATAGTTAATAAATGCCACTCATTAAAGCTTTCAAATTGCCAACCACGAAGATCATGATACAGATGTCTCGGCGACAGTTCCCGAAATACCTGGTAAAAGCACATCAAGATCAGCCCAAAAGTCCACGTTCATAGCCATATTTAAAAGATCAAACTCTTCCCCACTAGTATCAAACTGATTAGCCTCTATGCCACCCTTCATATATTCGAGCCCTATATTAATAAAG
>JABFFJ010000209.1:0-23260 GCA_013623715.1 Fusarium verrucosum
TATTTATTAGCTTACTAAATATTAAGCTAGAAGATTAATAAATATCTAGTTAATTTAATTTATATATATAATCTAATTAAAGATATATAATTAGTATTAGTACCTAGGATTTTATATAAGCCCCTTCAAGGTTACTTTTATAGGTCTGCTAGATTGTATTGATGTCCGGACGTTTCGTATAGATTAGGGCCTTAGTTATACTATAGAAAAAGCGGGGTAATAGACCTACAAATATATACTTCCTGCCTCTTCGTCTCTAAAGGGATACATAGAAGTCAAAGCCACCTGCGAGAATCTGCAAACTAGAAATCCTTGTCAACCTTGCAGTCCGTGGATGGATGGATCTGAGGCTTACAGGTTCGTTTGCACGCAGCTGAAGGGCATATCCAATAGGGTAAATTCTCCCTCGACTGACAGCTCAGAAGGGACGGGATGGCGTATTATTGGAAAACTCGTCCGTCAGCTCCAGGGAGAAAGAAAAAAGAAAAGAGATAAAAATATGAATTATTGAATGAAGCAGAGAACAGCCGAATTCGATACGAGTCCTAGTCTCTGATTATTATTAGGACCTAATCTGGAGGCAGAAGCCTTCAGATCGTGAAACAAAAAGCATGAAGCGACGTGACAAGATCGCCCCCTTATCTGCCCCTGAATTAAAGTGTGGGGAGCCATCTGGACCCTGGATTTGCGCCACAATTCCAGACTGAATGAGTGTGGAGGTGCACAGCCACAGTTTTATCAACTTACTCACCGCCTTTGAGATAATGCCCCGCTGCAACTTTTTGAGTCTGGCAGAAAAATTGGTGAAGCGCGCGCGAAGATCGTTGAAACGACACACCTCAGTATCAAAGACAGATACACAACAACAAGATGTCTGATACGGAGAAAACAAACCTGACTCCCGCTCCGGCGGCCGAGAAGACTCTGGGGATGCGCAAGAATGGTAACGTCATGTCATAGTATTGCGCAATTAGTTCAACAAGCTGACCATCAAACAGGCAAGCAATGGCACGCTCCCAAGAAAGCTTTCCGACCTACCGCTGGTCTCAAGTCATATGAGAAGCGAACGCAAGAGCGCGCTATCATGGCGCAAGTCAAGGCCAAGGAGAAGGAGATGAAGGACGAGAAGGAAGAGGAGCGCCAGGTAAGCCCAGAATTCCAGCCACCCTATACTGAAGACGATCTAAACGAAGAAACAGCGCAAGATCCAAGCCATCAAGGAAAAGCGAGCCAAGAAGGAGGAGAATGAGCGATACGAAAAGATGGCCGAGAAGATGCACAAGAAACGAGTCGAGCGACTAAAGCGCAAGGAGAAGCGAAACAAGCTGATCAACTCATGATCGAGATGGGTTTTGTGTGGTTGGAATTTGGATGGAGCAAACATATATCGACAGCATTATGATTTTACGATGCGAAAAAACCTCGGGCTACAACTTGCAACGGAAAGAATAGGTTAGAGAACATGGGAGCAACATAATATACCTGGCGTTAGAGCATGGGATCAAGTTCGGCAGAGCTGTCGGTCGTCGGGTCGTTTGGCCATGAATGTGCACTCGCTTTCGTGTGTTATATGGGCTTTCGCGAATCGATATTCGTCATTGATTTACGCATGGGTTGATCTGGATATGAGACAAGCTTCAGCTCTCAGCTCGTCTGACGCGAGGGCCAGCTGCATGCGTCGGGATCAGTGACGCGCGGTTCACAAATTCAGGATGTCTATTGATGAAAGCAACGTACGTGAATCTTTAAGTAGAGCTCCTTATTGGTTCGTTTGGGTCCTATTTCGAAATCACAATTATGGATGTGTTCATGATCATGACACCACTGTGAGCTTCAGAAGCTGACGCCACATCCCACAACGTTCGAGTGCTAGAAACTCATAAAAACAAAAAAGACCACTAGAGTTCAAATCATACATCACCAAAGACGTATTCGGATATACAATCTTGAGGTTTATGTGGAGATGTTTCGATCTTGAATACATCTCCATTATTGTGACATGTGAAACTGCCGGCTAGCAGGGGTCCACTAAACCATCTCCGAGGTTGACCATTCGACGATCGCCTGATGCAACCACGCAGCAAACCTGGAATTCTGCTGCCTCAAACCCTCTTTTGGGTAACCACACCATCCATGCGTCACCAGGTTCAGGCATAGTAGAGTTTCTATTACAACCTACAGGACAGTAACGGTGACAGCTGCTGCAGGCAGGCCGAATCGGGGAGAAGCCAGCCACACCTACCCATCCCATCCCATCCCATCAGCAGAGCCAGGGAATACCGCCTCGCTCACGCCAGCCATGGCCTCAGCAGGATTGACGAGTCCCCGGGACTCTACAAACTCGATCTCAAGTAATCGTTCGAGCGGTCGCCATCAGTTGAAGCGATCCATCACTGAATTCGCCTCCCCTGTCAAGCTCGGCCGTCGAGACAAGAAAGAACGCGATCGATATAACGAGGACCGCGCTGCACATGCCCACAACATCTCCGTCTCCCACCCCATATCCGCGAACCCACAATATCAAGGCAGAGCTTCTGTAGACATCATGACACGGTCCGAAGCTGTCTCGCCCTACATGAGCCCCGACCAGAGTCGGAGGGCAAGTTTGATGCTGTCGAGGGATGAGGAGATTAAGGGTGTCAATGCCCCTGCTCCAGCAGAACCCAAGACGAAGGAGAAGATTCAGCAGGACCAGGAGAGGACATCCTCGCAGGTCGAGTAAGATTCGACTGCTTTATTGTTCATTACATGATATCACTAACACACGGCAGGGGCTTGAAGCAATCACTAGTCGAATTAGGTAGCTTCTCTACATCTACAGCACGACGACTCGACGAGACATACTACGCCGTTCTCGAAAAGATGAGCACGCTTCATTCGACCGTTTCCGCGTTAAAGGAATTAGCCGACGAGTCCCAGAACATACACCGAAACTTTGAGAAGGACGCTTGCGAGATCGAAAACGACATCACATCACAGATTGCAGCAATGGGGCAGTTCAAGGATCATCAGGAGAACATTGAGTCACTCACATCCCGAGTCCAGGATGGCCGTGCAAGAATTCGTGCTCTAAGTGATCGGGTCGACATTGTCCGAGAGCAAGTTGAGCTCTGGGAGCGTCTGGACAAGGAGTCACAGGACAAGACGCGGATGAGACTGAGAGCTATCATGATTTGCATCGCGGTTGTGTTCCTGGCCGTGGTTGTTCTGGCCCTTGGTGCTCAGTTTGTTTCAAAGCATAGCTCGCCCTTGGAGAGTGATGACTCCGGCACACTTCGTGTTGCAGAGTCAATCATCGAGTCGCATAAGGGAGCAGTGCACACGTCGCTGCCTCTTCGACGACCTGAGAAGAGTGGTGCACCGTATTCCAAGAGGAAGCCGGTACATACTCATGGAGATGAAGAGCTTCGTATCTTTGATGAGCTGTGAGATGGTTGGTTTTAGCATTGCTTGCTTTTTTTCGATACCCAATCATAGCGTGCGTCCTTGGGATATTTTTCCTTTTCCTTTCCCCTCCTTTTTTTAGCGATATTCTAATGAAGATTTGGTTCATATCGGTAGTGTTTTGATCATTTAGTCATTGCCTTTCGCGTGTTTATATTAAGCCATCGACACTACCCTGCAGCAATCACCATCCGAAATTCATGATATTTTAACATGATCTCCTTTTCATCTCAACATGTCTATATCCGCTCTCGATCATGCTTATTACCATAACCTAGAAAACAGTGACATATGCTCGTCTACGTAAATATGAGGCGTAGGGTGCGTTACACCATGTGAACCAGCAACAGTGCTATCTCATGCGCCGAGCCGCCGCCGGCGCCACACTTCGGAGGTTCCGTGTGACGCTTCCCCACTGCCGAGCCGTGACCCGGAGTGAGTCTCCCAATTGTAAGGTACAGCTTTTGCTTTGACCCAAGTTGCCAAGGATCAGAGAGTCTTGTTCTGGTTACCTAACCAAGGCCGAATCTTCTCCGTTGAAGCTGCAGTGTGCTGTGCCCTATCACGTACCCTACACACCGGTCGAATCTCTCACTTTTCTGATACAGTATTACAGGGTCACCCTGAACAATTAACAAGAGCTTATTCCCTGTGTTGTGACATATCGCAAGTGATGCCCAGCTCTCTCTCAGTAAGCCAATAAGCACAGACTTGCTAGGCATTGCGTAACATGTCGTGGCGGGGCAAAACAATCTCTTTTTTACTTCCTCAGTTTGGAATACATTGCATGATTGGCTTATTCGTAACAAATCTTGCCTTACGCGCTGAATTTCGTGTCTCAACAGCCACGATGTTGACGCATGTGGAGTGGATATCAAGGTGGCTTGTATTCAATGGAGGTCGCAATGTGATTGTATTTGGATCAACAAATCGGATCGGCTGCTAGTTTTGGATGACGGCCTAAACAGGATATTAGTTATTGTGAAATAATGCCTTGGATGTATTTAACTAAGTGTGGCCTGGTAAATTGTTGCTGTGCAGAGTTGCCAGAGCTATCAACAAGGAATGTGATCTGCTTGGATGCGTCAATATGTAAGTAGAATCCATGGCCAGTCTCTTGATATTGAATTAATAAAGACTCTTCTGCTCAGCCTTACTCGCTTCACTGTAAGCTATCCCCAAAACACAATAGCCGTCAGTTAGATTAGCAGTTAACAAAAAGTTTGAGAGTCATGCCTGACATCCATAGTTAGTACGGCACAATGGACCCGAAAAGCAGGGTTGTGAGAGTCTGGGCGAGTGGCTTGGTACTTGGCGACACACGTCATGCCCCTCGCATTTGGCGCTTAACACACGCAGGTGCTCAGCGCGAGGAATTCCTTAAAAAGGTAGAGGATAAGAATGAAAAAGAGGAGAAGTGTCATCATTTGAGGTTTTGCTTCAGAGACTCTTCAACGACCGTGATACCTCGAGAAAGACGGCTCGTCGAAGATCAAGAGTCTAACCGACGGCGTCCATTACGTAGCTGCGCTCCATAAGACACTTTTTTAGCGTCCATACGAACGAACCCAAGCAAGCTGACGGCAGCTTTGCCCCGCCAAACCAACCAACCCAAACAAAAGCAGACAGACCAGCAATCAATCTGCAGACGTTCGATCTTCTGACGCAAATCTATCCCATCTTTGACGACTGAAAATATCAATTTAAAACAGTCATTGATACCAGCTGACTTTCCAAATAACGAATCCCTTCTCGCCTCTACCAAAACCACTCAAGAAGCGACCGGAATATCGGCGTAAGCCATGACTGCCGAGGCCAAAGAGACGCCCGCAGTTGTCGACGGCGCTGTAGCAGACACCCCATCTACCGTCGACTTGCCAGTGCGATCAAAACAGAATGGTACTCCGCCGCCAGGCCAGTCATTGACTGGCAAGCAAGAGCACTGTGAGTCGATATGCGCCTGAATTTATATACAAAAGGTGGTGGAGTAATGCTAACATATATATCTCCCCATCTCAGACCTCAAGAGAGAGCTCATCTCGGAGCAGGTAAAGTGGGAGATCAACGAACTCAACTCCACAACCGCTCTTCAGCGATTCGGCGCACCCTTCCGATCCGATCACGGTGAAGTTCCTCCCGAGGAGTCCGAACTGCCTATTCTACGATATATCTTTGTTCATCATGTTCGCGACTTTCCCTTCCTAGATAAGGCGCGGGAGAAGGAGTTCTGGCAAGATAAACTCCAGGTGGTGAGTAACGACATGGTATGCTGAAAGAAGGTTTAAAACTGACGGGTCATAGTTCCTTGAATCATTCGCAGGAAAGCAGATCTCATCCTCAGAGGATCGTCTAGAGGAAACGAAGCGACGCAAGCTCGCAATCAAAGCCAGAAAACTAGTTGAGCTGATGATGGTATCCGGAATCGGAACATCGTCAGGTTTCGAAGAGCGCATTCGATTTTCAGAGATTGAGATTGTCGACAGTAATGCTATCGAGACCGGCGTTATGCATACTCTACCCGAGGGCAACTATATCAATGGCTGGGATGTTAACGTTGCTGGTGTGCGAGTCACACAGGTCAAGCATACGATCCGAAAGCACAAACATGCCGAGTTTATCCTGCGTATCAAGAAGAAGGGAGAGCTGGAGCATTATGTTGGACGAAGATATAGCGATTTTGCCAAACTCCACAGCCGATTGCGCGCAGAACTTCCTGGTCGAGTCATGCCGGAATTGCCCAAGAAGAACAAGTCTGATACAACAACAACGATCGCTTTTACGTCAATGTTCAGCAATGGAAACGAATCAGACGCTTCTTCTATTTCCTCAGTTTCCACACGACCCAATGGCACTACTAGCATGTTGACACCTAGTAGGACTCCTCATCTCTGTTAGACGTATCATGCTAATGTTTTCAAAGGTCACCGCAGAGCTGGTTCGGCTGCGTCATTCCGGTCAAATTTATCAAAGGGACTCCCCTCTCCGAGGATGCCGTCCCCTCGAATGTCTACCGAGGGAGGAAGACTCAGCCCAGCCATCCGCCAGGACTCGGATAAGTCATCAGACAAGGAAGAGGTATGCGATGGACAGCCTAATATCGATTCCAGCACACTAACGAGATATAGACTTTTATTTTATGGCGTGAAAGCCAGAGAATCTCACTTAGGGCGTTTTTGCGTTCCGTCCTCCATAATCCTCAATTTGCTAATACTAAGGCTATGCAAGAGTTTTTGGGTGGTGAAACCATTACTCCTACAGACGAGGATGTCGAGGACATTCTTCGAAGAAAGGAAGTGGACGAGAAGCGCATGGAGGAGCAAAAGCAGTTCTATGAAATCGCTAGAAAACGAGCTGCTGAACTCGATGAGTACATGGAACAGTGAGTGTTGTCTCGTGCCAAAATCGAGCTTGAGCTGACATATTCTAGGTTCCGTCGCGATATAGTGGAGCACAATGGACTTACCATGCTCTTCAAGGAGATCAAGGAGAAGGAGACGATTGAGGATCTCAGCATCCAGTATCGAAAGTTTGCCGAATGGCTCCGTATAGAGATCGCCGCCGTTATATATCATCTTTTCCTGGCCGAGGACAACTCCCCTGAGCTTTTCGCCCAGGCAAGACGTATCCACTCTCTTATCCCATACTCGGTCATCAAGAACGTTATCCGAATCGCGAATCCTGCGGCTGTCATGTCGGGTGTTCTCGATATCTTCCTGGCTCAACCATTTGGCACACGGTCATTGATGCAGCGAATCTTCTCTCTGACACTGAATGACGGAATCAAGAGCTTCCAGAAGTCGATTGATTTGCTTGCTAGCAAGATTGATGACCCCGTCTTCTCAGACAAGCTTTACAAGTACACACATGCTGAGGAGCACATCAAGATCGCCATCCGGGAAGAGGCCGAGTCAGATGATGTGGATTTGATCGTGGCAATCTTGAGGTCTGATCTCATTGAGACTGGACTTACAGGAGAGCAAATCCAAAGACTTTACAACGCCTACGTCGCTTTCAACAACGCAGTGGAGAACATTGACGAGGAGCTGCGACAAGGAGCTCAGCTATTTTCGTACATGAAGCAGTACCTAAAGCTATGCACAAGACAGCGGGACAAGGAGATGATGCTCCAGTTGATAGAGGAGCCTGTCACCCTTCAGCTCTTCAGAGATCTCTTCACCATCTTCTATGAGCCCCTCGTACGAGTTTACAAGTCGGCAAACGTGTACAACAGCGTGACCGACTTTGCCGTGTTCATCGACGACATGATTCAGGTAAGAACCAGTTTCCCATGAGTTGAAATCAGTGACTAACCATATATGCAGGTCGTTGACAAGTGCAGAGAGCAAGATGCCTCAGCAGACCCCAACCAGACCGTTCAGGCATTCATTGACCTTTGTCAGCGACATGAGCACAATTTCTACAAGTTTGTGCATGAAGTGCATACACACGATAATGGCCTCTTCACCCAGCTCATGGGTTGGATTGAGGGCATTTTGGAGTTCTTGCGCAAGGGTCCCAAGAACGGAACTCTCAATGTCAATGCTCTTTTCGAAGGCGGTGTCAGTGCTGGAGTTTTGAACAAGGAGAAGGCGATCGAGGAGATCAACTCTCTCATCGCGTGGCAAGAAGCTCGAAAGAAGTGGCACAACGACAAGACACGGCAGAAGATGGCAGCAGAGGGCCACGCGGGAAGTGATATGATGCCAACGGCAATGGCCTTCAACTCGTCCGATTTCGGATTGGACAGTGAAGATCTAGAGGATATGGCATATGACGATGGATCCGAAGACGAGGCAGAGGCAGAGGAGGAAGATGAGATGGATCCCATCGAGGCTGAAAGGCGACGCAGAGCTAAGCGACAGGATCGCTTGCGACGTAACGCTGGAGAACCTGTCAAGCCTCCCGTGGGAGAAGTCCACAAGCTGACCGACAATTTCTTGGTCATGCTGCGTGAAGTTCTGTCAAATTAAGTTTAGCAAGATATCATTGTTGTACATGTGTTTGGAGGATTTGTTTCATGAGGGAAGAGGCGTTGGCTGTATTGGTTCTGATGGTATAAAGATACAGAGCGACGTTTATAAGTCATGAGATTACAGATTATAGCGATGGTAGATCAGTAGACTTGAGACTGATACGCTGAACAAAATGGAGTTTTATCTGTTGAATCTAAGCAGTGCCCTTGCTTGGCTTGTGTGGTTATATAACTGATTTGCTCAGTTATCTTGAAATATTCTAGCTAGATAATAGGATAAGCTCATCCGAAGTTGCACACGGGATGAAAAAGGTGACGGCATGTTATTGGTTATGGGTTTGGAGATACGAAATCCGGACTTTGATGACCGGGCCCGAAATCTGGTTCCGGGCCGGTCGTGATGTTACTTAGTGGACCCGTCAGCACATGCCGTAAATGGCGGGGAAAACGGGGAGCCGAAGGGCAAAAGCACATCCGCTTCGGCACGTGACGATATTGAAGATGATGTTAACGTCATGGATTTGGAGATTTAGGCGAAACTTTCCGATCAATTGGAATGATAGTGACCAGAGGTGCAAGAGAAGTGAA
Source organism: Fusarium verrucosum (assembly GCA_013623715.1). Lineage (NCBI taxonomy): Eukaryota > Fungi > Ascomycota > Sordariomycetes > Hypocreales > Nectriaceae > Fusarium > Fusarium verrucosum. The sequence continues at coordinate 9,005 of JABFFJ010000209.1, forward strand.
GAGAAGTTACCTATTGTACAATAAAGAGAATAGAAAAATTAACAATCAATTGGTTCCCATCACTGCACATCTCGGAGCTCCATACAGAGAGGTCATTGACTTCCGGTCCCTGTAGCTTCAGTGGCTTACAGCGTCCACGTTCAGCAGCGGCGAATAATCGGTGCTGCTAATAAGCCAACTCTGATTGGTCGGATCAACCGAGGAGCCGAGAGAATCCGTTCCCGGTAGAGCCTCGCGAAGGAAGAGAGACCCAAAAAAACATCAAGGGGAATTATCGATTGGTTGGACTGTCCAGTCAGTCATTCATTCTCTCTCTTCTCCAAAACCACCATCTAACAAAAGTCCTGCTCCTCCGCAACCCGAGGATATCGTCAGATCCCACCCCCCTTCGATTCTTCTCCGCGGATGCAGTTTGGTCTTGGTCATAGTGACTTTAGTTGATGATGGCTTCTTCTATGGCAATGAGGAGATTGGCCGTTGGCTCTGCTGTGAGTTGTTCCTGGTCTGGTCTTTGGCGATGGCATCATGGAGCGGATCGTGCACTGCGAGAAGCTCCACCACTTCAATGCGCTCTGCTAACCTCTGGATAGTTCACGCGGGCCGCTAGGTTCCCTTCTCGAGCTTTCTCTACCACTCGACCTGTTGGTATGCTCTTCTCCGATTCTCACACGCGACACTGAGATGCTAACGAGCTGTCCACAGCCCGAGTTATTACTGGCAACGGTCCTCTGCGAGCCAAGGAGGCATCTCCTTTCGTGAGCAACAAATACGCCGTCATCGTACGTCAACCCGATCACCCCGCGAATCACAGATCTGGTCAATTGACACTTTTCAGGACCACGAGTATGATGCTCTCGTCGTTGGTGCCGGTGGTGCTGGTCTCCGAGCTGCTTTTGGTCTCGCCGAGGCTGGCTTCAACACTGCCTGTATCTCCAAGCTCTTCCCTACCCGATCTCACACCGTCGCCGCCCAGGGTGGTATCAACGCCGCCCTTGGTAACATGCACGAGGACGACTGGCGATGGCACATGTACGATACCGTCAAGGGTTCCGACTGGCTGGGTGACCAGGATGCTATTCACTACATGACCCGAGAGGCTCCCGCTTCCATTATCGAGCTTGAGAACTACGGCTGCCCCTTCTCGCGAACCGAGGATGGCAAGATGTGAGTCTGGACATTGAAGTCCGTCTGCACTTTGGTTGCTGACATTCACTAGTTACCAGCGAGCTTTCGGTGGTCAATCCAAGGAGTACGGAAAGGGTGGCCAGGCCTACCGATGCTGTGCTGCTGCTGATCGAACCGGCCACGCCCTTCTTCACACTCTCTACGGCCAGTCTCTCCGCCACAAGACCAACTACTTCATCGAGTACTTCGCCCTCGACCTGATCATGCAGGATGGTGAGTGCCGCGGTGTCCTCGCCTACAACCAGGAGGACGGCACCCTGCACCGATTCCTCGCCAACCACACCGTTCTCGCTACCGGTGGTTACGGCCGAGCCTACTTCTCCTGCACATCTGCCCACACCTGTACCGGTGACGGTATGGCCATGGTTGCCCGTGCCGGTCTCCCCAACCAGGATCTCGAGTTCGTCCAGTTCCACCCTACCGGTATCTACGGAGCTGGTTGCCTGATCACTGAGGGTTCTCGTGGTGAGGGTGGTTACCTTCTCAACTCTGAGGGTGAGCGTTTCATGGAGCGATATGCCCCTACCGCCAAGGATCTTGCTTCTCGTGACGTCGTCTCTCGATCCATGACCCTGGAGATCCGTGAGGGCCGTGGTGTTGGTGCTGAGAAGGATCACATCTACCTCCAGCTCAGCCATCTGCCCGCTGAGATTCTTGCCGAGCGTCTGCCCGGTATCTCTGAGACCGCTGCCATCTTCTCTGGTGTTGATGTCCGCAAGCAGCCCATTCCCGTTCTTCCCACTGTCCACTACAATATGGGTGGTATTCCCACACGATACACTGGTGAGGTCCTTACTATTGACGAGAAGGGTGAGGACAAGGTTGTTCCTGGTCTGTACGCTTGTGGTGAGGCCGCTTGTGTGTCTGTCCACGGTGCTAACCGTCTGGGTGCCAACTCTCTTCTGGATCTTGTTGTCTTCGGTCGTGCCGTTTCGCATACCATCCGTGACAAGTTCAACCCCGGTGACGCTCTGAAGCCCACTGCCGCCGATGCTGCTTCCGAGCACATTGAGGTCCTCGACAAGGTCCGAACTGCTGACGGTCCCAAGAGCACCGCCGAGATCCGACTTGCCATGCAGAAGGCCATGCAGACTGAGGTCAGCGTTTTCCGAACCCAGGAGAGTTTGGACGAGGGTGTCCGCAAGATGACCGAGATTGATGCCATGTACAGCCAGGTTGGCATGAAGGACCGTAGCATGATCTGGAACTCTGATCTCGTTGAGACTCTTGAGCTCCGCAACCTGCTCACCTGCGCGTAAGTTTTGACCCCTACTCGGTCTTTGAAGCCGATACTGACATATCATAGTATCCAAACCGCCACCTCTGCCGCCAACCGAAAGGAGTCTCGTGGTGCTCACGCCCGTGAGGACTTCCCCGAGCGAGACGACGAGAACTGGATGAAGCACACTCTTTCCTTCCAGAAGAAGCCTCACGGCAAGGTCGATCTGGCCTACCGAAAGGTCATCGCCACCACCCTGGATGAGGCCGAGTGCAAGCCCGTGCCGCCCTTCAAGCGTGTATACTAAGCGTGGGGTGAAGTACGTACGTGGGAAGGAGTTTTTGTTAGCTGGTTGGGAAACTTGACATGCATGATTCTACGCAGGGCAGCGTCTCCTTTGTGGAGAGAAGAGATGTGCGATATATATCCTTTGGGAGGAGGAGATGGGACATGATGAGTAGTAGCGAGAGGATGGTCTCCGTTGGGTCTTGGGATGAAGACTCTGGGTGGGGACGTGTATTTGTCGACTTTTTGTGTAGTTCAAAAGAAGCTAAGAGACTTAAAAGAATGTTTTCTATGTATCACGAATCTGTGTCTTTGGGGGTGTTGAAGTGTGGCTTGAGGCTTGTTTACGCCTAGGTATGATGATAGATTCTGTCTGCCTGAAAAAGCGTAGTATGCTGTATCTAGTCAGTGCAGTGTTTAGTTATTGTGTTCTTCTTATTGTGCTCTTGGTCTGGCACTGTGATGTATCACTTGTCTGTGAATAGTCAGTTCTGGAACAAAGAACTCAATGTATTGTCCACATGTAAGATGCAATGTTCATTACTTCAATGCCCAAGTGAATTATTTGCAATGTCTATGATAATTATAAAGGCCCATCTTGTACTACATCAGTTTCTATCGACAGTCTTCATTCACCTCACCCGCAAACCATCAACCACCAACTATCCTCATCAGCTCCCTGCCCCCCTACCCCCCTTCCCTGCCCATCATGTGTATCATGATCACCCGCACCGCCTCTTGCTGGCTGTGTATGATTCCACTTGAAGAGTTTGGCAGATTGATGATATGTGGTAACATCATCACAGACGGAGTCTGCAACGACATTAAAACGAGGGACAACATCGGACCTGGAGATTTGCTTTGTCTCACGTGTCTGGCTGGGTGTGAGGGGAAGAACAGGAGGAATGAGAACCAGACGCTTCCTGAGGTTGAGAATAAGGAGATTCGGATGCCTCCTAGGACTTATAGTCATGAGAGGCAAGTTCTTGCTATGTAATGGAGGAGAGGCTGGACCTCGGATGGCCTGGTGCCTGAGAAAGAATAAAGGAATTGTTTTGATCTCTATTCTGGTATCTATCTATTGTTTCTGTATATGATGAACTGAAAATTGAAATGTTCGTTGCGTACTAAGCTGGTCGTTGACTATCTATTTGAAAAGGACCCTTCGTTAACCAATAACCCCTCTTCTTCATCGCTGGCTTCATTTCTGTCATAATTATTTCTTGGTGTTGACGATGTTGTTTTCTCGTAGTATGCGACGAAAGCCAAAAGCACGTGGATAAAGCTGAAAAGAGTCAGTTTATGATCGATGTTGGTAGAAATAGTAGACTTACACTTTGGCGACACCGAAGCATCCAAGGGCTCGTCTTTTCATGTGCGGCTCATCTTGGCTGGGTGCTGATCCCGAGGCTGGATGATCGGCTGGACCGAAATAACCACAGGCAGGTGATAATATCGCAAAGATAATAGATAGAATGATATCAATTTTCATGCGCGTTGACGGGCTAAAGCTGCGATGTTTCTTCCAAATATGTATAGAGTCTGTGATACTCCATATCAAAGCAAAAGCAGTCTAAGAAGGTCATGTTAATAAATGAATGAATAAGGAAGAAATGAGAACTTACAATAAACCCAAAGAAGATAACTGGAGTTATGCCATCGCCAGAGCCGGTGGTGATGAAGTAGACAGTAACGAGGAGAATAGAGTCGACGCAAATGGAGGAGAGTCGAAGGTTTAGCCTGACAGCGCTTACTCTGTCCCTGAGAGGTGAAGCAACTTCATCTTGAACTGTCAACGGCTGTGGCTGATCGAGAGGCTGATCTTGAGTTGGTACTGTGGTTTGTTTCGGCGTCATATCTCGATCGTGATATCGTTGTCTAGCCATTGTACTGGAATTTGCTATGAATGCACTTGAAGATAAAAACACAAGAATGATGAAAGAAGAGAAATTTAATGTGGAAAGAAGACGTTACATAAAAAAGAATTGGATTAAAGTTGTCATCTTTCATGCTGACATTTCACAAAATGAAACCTGAAGCGTATATATATGCTTACAACCTTGACCCCTGTTTATGCTTCCTGATGAGGGGCTCATGGAGGCTCAGCTTCCGAATCATGTTTAGGGAAACAGCCTGCGCTGACATAACGATCGACTCCCTGCCAAAGCTTATAACTATGCCTATGCTTGTTCTGAGGCTGTCGCAGTGATTTATAGCCCATGATTAATCTAACTACTACAATGTATATAAAAAAAAGTCTATTTTAACTTTGTTCTTTTATCTTCCGGTTCTTTTGGTTTTTTTTCTTCATCTGTTGTTGCGGGCTTTTCTCGTCGAGGATGCCAGCCTCCTTTCCAACCGATCCATCTATTTTCTCTAGGACCTCTTGCGAGAGAGAAAAAGATCGATAACGAAACGAGAGCAACTAGAAATATTAATATCTGGTTAGAGAGAGGTTTTGGGTCAACTCACTGCTGCATCCGCCGCTTCTCTCCCAACCTCCGCTGGCGTATAGTCTGTTTCCCACCGCCGTTCCAGTCAACTGCCCTGCAAAGGCCAAAGCCATATACGCCGTGTTGACTCTATTTCGTGCCTTGGGATTGATGCCGAAAATAGCTGCACGGTTCGATACTTGCGCCGTCTGCATGCCAACATCACAGCCGATAGCTTGAATCACAGGTCCAGCAACGGTAAAGTTTCCTGTGAATGTCCCAACAACAGCTCCAATTAATGCCATAATCTGCCCGCCTATCGTCGATAGTAGAGGCACATAACGATCGATTAACCTTCCAATCAAAGGAATAGACATGATAGTTGCAAGCCCTGTCAAAGAAAAAACGCCAATCTGTAGAGATGTATATTCAAACGGCGGAGAGGCGAGCAAGAATGTCAATGTAGTCCAAAACGACGTAAACACAGCTGATAGACAAAAGGTAATAAGGCACGCCTGTACAAGCACCGGTTCACTAACCATCATGCGAGGAATCGACCAAAGAGCATAGAAATAGTTCAGCCCATCGGGATTCGTAGATGGATAGTCGGGCATAAAGCAGAAGAGCACAAGTACCATGAGATACTGCAGTCCACATGCCAACCAGTAGATATTACGCCAACGGGTGAAGTTTGCTACTACTCCGGAAAGTAATCTGGCCATCAAGAGACCAAGCATGATCCCTGACGTGACGATGGAGAGAAGAGAGGATTTTCGATGTGCCGGGGCAAAGTCACCCACTAGAGGGACTACCAGCTGTGGTGTCACGGTAGTAACACCGCAGATGAAGGATAATGCACGAAAGACGGTAAAGTCATTTGTTATACAGAGTCCTATCCACTGCATTGTGTCAGCAGCTACAAATTGGTGGCACACAGAACTTACCATTGTTGCGGTGGCTAGAACAAGAGCGATGATAAAGGGTCGTCTTTCGAGAATATCTCCGAGGGGGAGAACAAATAAAATACCAACTGCATAACCTGATTGTAACAGCGTTGCAACCTGTGAGGATTCCTCGTAGGAGACGTTGAATGTAGCGGCTATCTTGTTGAGAATTGGTTGGTTGTAGTAGAGGTTTGCAACTGTAGTACCGGATACCTAACTCTGTTAAACATGAATCCTAATATCTTATATAAAGTATTAACATACCAAGGCGTAGAGAAAGCAATGTCCCAGAGACAAAGCCGGTGGTGATTCATCGTTCCATCGACAATTCTTCGGTGTCAATATCCTGCGAAGCCAGCTCGATTCATACTTTGAAGACTGCAGCACAACATTGCTAGAATCAATTTCTCTCGTTGACTCGGCTGGACTGTGAAATTTGGTGTTTTCAGCTGAATCTTGACTCGGAAATGTTTCCGTGATGCTATCACCACGATTCGAGGACGTCATCGCTCAACAAGAAATGCTGACAAGATTAGAAGTAAGTGAAGATTAACAAATATTCAAAATATCCAACAAACACAAGACATGATATTCTGATGGTTAAATTATATCACGAACATAAAGGCGGAAAATCAGTCTTGTCAGGGTGGATTATTATCGAGGTAGCTGCATATTCCTCATGGAGTTTCGGAATGAAAGCCGGAATTGGTCAGCTACTAATCAGCAACATGCAGAACGACGACCCTCTTCTTCTTTTCTCTTGTCGTTAACTACTCTTGTTGTGGTCCAAAGAGAGGTTGGCCGGATATAAAAGCTTGTAATACCCGACATGTGAGGTCTCAGCTAAACTAACTTGGCCCAAATTTACTCAAGCTTAGATAAACCGGTACTTGAGATCCTATCATCATAGACCATTAGGTAGCTATGCAGATGCTCCAATCTAAAGGGCGACCTTCCTAAGTCTGAGTGTCTCTGCATGAGATTGGCACTTGCAATTGAGTCAAGGACGACAGTTTCACGGCCATAGCAATGTTCCAGCACAAGTACTCATCATAGATCATATTCCAAATCTAGTGCTTTTTCATAAACGGCATCTACTATAATATGACAAGCATATGACATTTGACCGCCCTTTTGACAAAACATATCCTCTCCATCCCCACCAACTCCATCCACTCCCAGCACCATCCAACTTTTTAAAACAAGAAGCATTTTCGAGTTTACCTCTTCTTGCCCTTGCGCTTGTTGGCCTTGCCCTGCGAAGCACCAGATGTCTTGGCCTTGCTGAGCGAATCAGTGCTCTTGTCCAGAAGCTCAAAGTCCTCGCCGGCAGAGTCGGTGCTGGGAGTTGGCTGGGGCACATCAGAGTCCTCGCTCTCGGCAGGGATCTCAATCTCGATGTCAGTTTCCTTCTTGGAAAGGAAGCGGCCGGCGGTGATGTTGAAGAGGAAGATTGGAGCACGGAAGACAGCTGTGTCCTTGATGGTGGGCTTGGCAAGCTCGTTGGGCTGTTGTATGTTAGTTTGGTCATTTCTGAAGAATTGGGACAACTCACGTCAAGGAGGTACTCGTGGACCTCACCCTCCTCATCCTCTCCCTCGAGGTACACATCACCAAGAGAGTCAACAACAAGAATCTTTCCATTCTCTGCAACAACCCGCTTACGGGCACCAGTGGGTCCAGCAGTAGGTGCAGGTGTAGGAGTAGCAGTTCCAGAGGAAGCCTGAGCACGGCGTGTCTTCTTAACAGGACGAGCACCCTCGCGCTTGGCCGCCTTCTCCTGCATACGGCGCTCTCGTCGGTTCTGGGGCACAGGAGGGGCCTCCTCCTCGTCGCTGGCGGGCGCGGGGGATGGAGCGGGGGGTGGAGCAGGTGCCGTGTCGAGACCGGGGATGTTGAAGCCGCCGCCCCAGGCTGTGTCGCGGGCGAACTTGATGTAGCGCTCGACAAACTCGGTCTGGCGCTTCCAGCTCATGTACAGCGTGAGGTAGTGAATACCACCGCCAACAACGAGGAAGAGACCAACCATGACGGTGCCCAGGCCGGGACGGTAGCGGTTGTAGTAGTAGTCGGTGCCCTTCCAGAGAGGGAAGCCATTGGAGAGGAAATGATCGTATCGGTCGCGCTCGGGGCCACGAAGGATATTGGCGATGAGGGAGAGACGGGCCTGAGCCTCGCCGGCCTTCTTCACAGCAGCCTTGATCTCAGCATTGGTGGGAGGCTTAGTCTTTGCGCCAGTCTTCTTGTCCTTTCCAGCCTTTCGCATCACCTGCCTGACCTTGTCGGGATGCAGGGCCCTAGACTTGAGGCGATAGGCCTTTGTGATGTCGTCGAGCGAAGCAGAGGTCGAGACGCCGAGGATGTCGTAAAAGGTAGCAGCGGGATCGGTCTCGTACTTTGAGATCTCATCTCGGATGCGAAAGATTTCGCGATCTAGTTTGGACGGAGGTTAGTTAAGACATGAATCAGCGGTACAAGTAAAACATGCCTTCTTTGCTCCAGGCGGCTGCCAAGGGGCTGAAGAGGGCGAGAAGCCCAACGGACAAGTACGAGATCTTCATCTTCGACTCGAAAGCGATGAAGAAGAAAGGAAGAAGAGTACAGTAAGAAAAAAAAAGAAGAAGACAGATGGGAGGGCCAGGGGGTTGTAACGGTGCCTGGGCTAGAGCGTAACTCAGATCGCCATCCCTACCTGTACAGTACTTTTTTTTTTTAGTGAGGGGGGACACCTATTGCAGAAGGCCAGCTGTCCAATACTGCACTACAGTCTGGCCAACGCACCCAATACAGACGCAAAGGAAAGCGCCTCAATTGGGGGGGATTGGCCAAACAAAGAGAGGGACTATTATCAGGCAAATTTGTTACTCTAACAACTGTTTGTGGTTGGTTTCGGAGAGTAACGAGACCCTTCATGTTGCACTCACTATTTGGGCTTGTCCAACAGGGGTTCATAACTTGACACAAGGCCAATCCTTTCGGTTATCGATTACTGTATTAATATGAAAGCTTTACCCTCAATTCTACGAGCCATATAGATCTACTCGAAACTTAACCTCTTCCTGCAAATGCCGCTTAAAAAACTCCTTTTGACGAGCAAGACCATACTTACTTCCACCACAACCATGTCCACCACCAGGAATAAACACAAACTCATAATTCTTACCCTCCTTGTTCAAAGCATTCACCATCTGAAATGTTGAAGACGGATCAACGTTATCATCCAACTCTCCCACAATCAACATCAGCGGCCCTTTGAGATTCTTAGCGTGCGTTATGTTCGACGTCTCCTTATACGCTTCGTCAACCGGATATCCCATCCACAGCTCATTCCACCACAACTTATCCATACGGTTATCGTGACAGCCTGAATCTGCTATCCCAGCTTTGAAGAAATCGCCATGGTGAAGCATCCCTGCAACGGCGTTTTGTCCTCCTGCTGAGACGCCCATGATTCCTACGCGGGAGAGGTCCATCCATGGTCTTGTAGATGCTGCTGATTCTAACCACTCGATATGATCTGGAAGACCAGAGTCTTGGAGGTTCTTGTAGCACATGTCGTGGAAGTATTTGCCTCGCCAGTTTGTGCCCATTCCATCGATCTGGACGACGATGTAGCCTTCGTCTGCCCACTGTTGCTGAACTGAGAGAGTTGAGAATGCCTTTGGGACGTGGAAGTCGTGCGGTCCAGCATAGATATCGTCGAGGATAGGATATTTCTTGGTACTGTCAAAGTCGACGGGCCGGATAATGATTCCGTATATACGTGTCTCGCCATCACGACCAGAACTAACAAATCTCTCAGGAGAGGACCATCCCTTATCCTGCAAGGCTTTTAAATCACCTTTCTCGAGTTCCATAATTGCTTCTCCAGACTCGCCATCACGAAGGACCGTCGTGGGGGGAGAGTCAACTCTGGACCAAGTGTCTGTCAAGAAGCCTTTGTCCGGAGAAAACGTCCAGGAATGAGTGCCGTCTCCATCTGTTAGAATCGTAAAATCTGATCCGTCGAAATTCACACGCGCGAGATGTGCATGGTAGGGATCTGAACCATCCTTGAGCCCATACCCTCGGACCCAGATTCGACGACGATCCTCATCCACATACTCCACAACGTTGACCATCCACGATCCTTTTGTGATCTGTATCTTGACAGCGCCAGTAACAATATCGATGAGATAGAGATGGTTGTATCCGTCTCGCTCACTCGTCCAAAGCAGCTCATCCGAATCTTTGAGAACCTTGTGGTATGATTTTGTATAGTCTACAAAAGTGCTGCTCTTCTCTTCGACGAGTGCTCTAACAGTTCCATCGGCGTTGATGCCAATTAATCTGACATGTTGGTGCCCACGCTCATTGAAGTAAAAGAGATACTCCTGGTTGTTCTTCCCCCAACCTAGGTTGTTCACTTGGTAGGGGTTCTTAAAGAGTGCATCGTCTGTTGCAACTTCACAAAGTGTTTTGAGATCAAAGAGACGAGGTCTGTCGACTCTAATACGATCACCCGCCTTGCGGTATGTCTTTTCATGAAGTTTCGGCTCAATCTGGTCCTCTGGAGATGACTCCACCAGATGGATTTTACGGCCTTGCCCGGGGTTATACTGCCATGCAACCGCATATTGTTTGTCTGGTGATAGGTATAAGTGAGTCTTGTCGAACGGACTCTCCTTAGTTCCGTTCTGAGACAGTTGACGGCCTTGATTATCGCCGTCTTTATACCATAGATTGAAATCTTTGACGTAGAGAGAGGGGCCATTTTCGGGTTCAGTAGAGTCCCCATCAGTCTCCGTCTCAGAATCTTCATCATCGCTAGGCGGAGTTGCTTCAGGGATAGAGTCGCCGAGATGCTCGATGATAGCGACATGATTTCCCTCGTTAGGCGCCGAATAGACTGCCCTATACTTTTCATCTGATTCATTAACCAGTCGCCAAACATGGCCCACGCATGTAATTTGTCGCTTCGTCTCGCCATTTCTTATAGACATGTACGGAATAGGCTTTGCGCTCCAATCGATCCAAAACACTCTAAGCGTTTTCCCCGTGCGGTTCACAAAATCGACTATGACTTTGGTGGTAGTATGCGAAGAAGGCACTTCTTTTTGCAGTAAATGATCTGGCTCAGTCGTAAATTCGCCCTCCCATTCTTGAAGTTTATTGTCTGGTCCGAACTGCCATTTGCGCTTGTCGAAGCGGAATCGTACACATGATTCTTCAGGCACCGGCTCAATCCAGGTAAACGGAAGAGCATGTTGGTCAATTTCCTCGTTTGTCTTCTCATGCAAAGCCTCAGAGAGCTGTTTATGATCAAACGCTAACTCGTGATGTTTCTGAAGGACATCGACAAAGAAGAACTGGTACTTGTTTGCTTCAAAAGATTGCTTATACCAGAATGTTTTGCTGTCTGCTAGCCAGTGAGGCGTTACATTTGTAGATTCGATGCATTGCTGTATAACTTTCTCCATTTTCAACAGCAAAAGTGAAGATGGAATATACATAGGGATAAGTGAGGAGGTGGTGAGCCACCACGTGACACAAACGATGGGCTTATCAATTAAAACAAATGATCAACTTTCAACCAACAAAAGCAGTTTGGCGCAGTGGAAGCGCGGTACGTTGATTCGAAAGTCCACTTCACAACTCAAAGCTAACTTAACCAAGCCGGGCTCATAACCCGGAGGCCGCTGGATCGAAACCAGCAACTGCTAGGTTCTATTTTTTGTCTTTTTTATCTTTTAATAGTCCTAAATCTATTTTTTAAATACATATGTCTGGACCTTTCCTAGTGTTAGATTTTATGTCTCTTTTAGATGTCAATACTTTGATTGTGGCCTTGTCTTCTTGCCCAAGCACTAATTTTTGTTCTTGAGCAGTGATTGACTGCCAACCAAGGTATCTACGCAGAGGCAGAACCATGAATCTCACGACAAACTGTGACTCACAAGCACGCATCTCTCAGTTGACCATCCCATGGTGGAGACCAAACATCACCGTGCAGAGAAGTCCATTCTCGATCAAGATTACCACCAAGTTGACCATTAACTATGTCTGGGCTGTTAGGCACAACCGAGACAGTGGAATTCACAGGGCAAATAATTCCAAACAAATCTTGTTGCGTTAACCTGAAATTATTCAAATGTCATCCACATGAGTTACTGTGGAATTGGCCAATGTCTTGCTCTGGTCATCTGTCAGCTCAGACTCTACCCAAAACTCCAACAACAGTCTACGCCATGCTCTTCAGCGACCTCGACACCCGTCTCCCCGCTCATATCCTCACATACCGAGGCTATCTACAGATCCTTGGTTCTATTGTGAGTTTGCCATATTGTCGATACCACGCGAGCGATATAATAACCACATACAGTCATCAGCTTCTCATCACAAATGGCGCCTTTCGGCTGGCACAAATCATCTACGTCACATCTTTCAAGTTTACGCCCATCAAATTACCTGGGTAAAGAACGTGCAGTATCAGGTCAGTTCAGCTACACTCATTGTTCATCTTCTAAGAAATACTGAATAGATCCCGACAACACATAAACCCTATCATACCTCTGCCACTCCAACTGGCCCCGTCCCCGCCATCCGTCGCAAGCAATCTCCGGATTTCTCTACAAACTGCTTCAACTATTTGCGCTGCTAACTGGTTCCTTTCCACCGTCAACTACGAACAATATTCGAACGTCTCTACAATACCGCCGTTGCTACATATAGACGAGTCTGCTTCATCGGCAACCCTTATGCCATTTCGTACCAAAACCTCCCTGAAGCAAATGTTAGTCTTGAACATAAACACTAGTGTCTTCAAACCTGGATTAATAAGAGTCCACCCACCCCTCAAGTGAGACTTGTGGGCAATATTTATCTTCTGGTACTGTTCAAGTTTAATGTCCTGAAAAGTCGGGTTCAACAATCAGAGGATAGGGGGTATCAACATGGGAGGTATTTCTTATAACCATCAACAATACATTTGCATTCTCATCTTCAACTCAAGTCCGCCTAGGTGACTCTTGAACCAGCATGAACAAATCTTTAATACTTTGAAGCTCATGTCACGAGAACTTGATCAATGTCTGCCTCGCCGTTAGACGAACTTGACATGTGGCTCTCATAGCTCACTCCTCTGCTATTCTTATACATCAATCTTGACGTATATCATAAAGTAAATCCTACCCTTCACAGTAGTGAATGGTTGATGGTCAAGATACTGACCAAGCAAAGTTCGCAAATCAGAACACCTGCAATCCAGCCGATGACATAAAGGTAGGAGTTCTTTTTAGTGCACTCATCATTACAAGTTTCAATTTAGAACATGCACAAATGAGAAATCTGGTTAGATCATGTTGTTGAAATTAATCCCATGCTGACTGGTCCTGTTGTAGGATGAAAACAACCTCCGCCGCCACTTCCCGCAAAACCAGTCGCCTCTTTTAGTTTTCGAAAGCCCAACTAATGAGCTATGTCTCCTGCATCCTTTCTTTACACGCCAATATGATCAAAATCAAGAATTGAACTAGCACGCCCCCGTTGGGCAGTTCCGCTGGGTATGACCGATTTGATGACAGGACTTGCAGAACAGTTCGGTGCACTCTTTCCTGGAATGTCCCACTTGTTTGCACTTTCTGCAAACGCGCTGCTCACACTCTCTGGACATGTGGCCGGAACCTCCACAACTGCGGCAGATGACGTTCTCGCAAGTGCCGACTGTATGGCCAACTTCTTTGCATTCGTGACACCATTTATCCTTGCATTTGGATGGTCGGTGTCCGAACTTCTTGCATCGTGGGCACTTGATATGACTCTCGTCCTCCTCAAGAGAAGGCTTGGGTGAAGGCTAGTGAATTGTTAGCAAGGGTAGCTTTGCACTAGGTCTCGGTGGTGTCTTACCATTTGGGCGTTGGGAGGGTGCGATAGTGGAGGGTAACGGTAACGGTAACGGTAACGGTAATGGTAACGGTAACGTTAATGGTAACGGTAATGGTAACGTTAATGATAACGGTAATGGTAAACGGTGGTGAATGCGAAACGTGGTGATGCGGAGTTGTGATGCGGGGTGATGGTTTGTGATGTGGGGCTAGAGCGCACATGTTAGCCAAGCAACCAAGGGTCCAATAGCGTGCACGTACTTACTAGTCGGTAGTGTTTGGTTGGGGGGGGGGGGGGGGTTTTGGGTCAATTTTGTCGCACTTAAAAG